>PVKE010007919.1:0-49201 GCA_004027555.1 Craseonycteris thonglongyai
GGAGGGCGAGAGGGAGGGAAGGTGGGAGAGGGCACCAGCATTATGGACACACTCAATGGTTTGGTGTTTACCTGGAGAGGAGGGGGGGAGGAGGGAGGGAGCATTGTGTGGGGAGGGGGGAGTGGGCACCAGATATATCGGGTTGGAGGGGGACCTGATTCTGGGAGCTGGGCATATAATGCGATGCATGGGTGATGTGATGTGGAGTTGTCCATTGGGAAACTGTCTGATTGTTACCAACCAATGTCACCCCATTAAATTTAACAATAAAAATAAATAAATAAAAAAAACAAAAAACAAAAAAAAAACAAAAAACATATATCATTTATTTCCTAAAATGCACTGAGCCAAGAAGACTTCCTCTTCTGCTTCCTAATAAACATGGATCACGATCATGTGCAGTGGTATATTTCAGGGAGGAGAACAGTGGTCGTTATGAAAATTTACAGCAATGGGTGGGAAATGGTTTCATTCACAGTGGCATTTCCCAAACACATCTGCACCAAAAAAATAGTAAAATATCTAGGAATTAATTTAACCAAAGAGGTAGAAGACCTGTATTGGGAAAATAATAAGACATTAAAGAAAAACACTGAATAAGATACAAATAAATCAGAGCACATACCATGCTCATGAATAGAAAGAATTAACCCTTTTAGTGCAACGGGCCGATATATCAGCTTTTGCATCTCAGGCAAAAAGTGCAACAGGCCATCTTGTCCTATCTAAAGTGTGAATTCTCTGCTTTATATAACACATGTTTATTACTTTTTATCATTAATTCTGAATACTTTTCATGAAGCATAAGTCTTACTATAATTTTGACGTTGATTTGTTTATGTGTCGGGAAGCTCAGCCTAATCGTACGCTCGTTTTTTTACCCTTCGCATTTCTTGCTAGGGTTAACATTGCTAAAATGTCCAAACTACCCAAAGCAATCTATAGATCAAAATACCAATAGCATTTTTCAAAATACTAGAACAAGTAACCCTAAAATTTATATGGAACCATAAAAGTCCCTGAATAGACTTGAGAAAGAAGGACATTTTGGAGGTATCACACTACCTGATATCAAATAATACTGCAAGGTCCTAGTAATCAAAACATCATGGTAGCAGAATATAAATAGACACACAGATGAATGAAACAGAACACAGAGCCCAGAAATAAACCCATGGCTACATGGTCATGACCAAAAAGGCAAGAATATACAGTGGGGTAAAAACAGTTTATTCAATAAACAAAGCTGGGGAAACTGGACAGATATACGCAAGAAAATTAAACTGGACCACCTTCCTACACTATATACAAGAATATACTGAAAATAAATTCAAGACTTAAATGTAAGATCTGAAATCATAAAAATCCTAGAAGAAAACACAGACAGTAAACTTTCAGACATTGCTCTTAGTAATATTTTTTTTCTGCTACATCTTCTTGGGCAAGGGAACTAAAAGAAAAAATAAACAAATGGGATTACATCGAACAAAAGTGTTTTGGCACAGCAAAGGAAATGAAAAGACAGTCTACTGAAAGGGATAAGATATTCACCAATGATGCATCTGATAAGGGGTTAATATCCAAATTTTATAAAGAACTCATGCAACTCAACACCAAAAAAACAATCTGATTATAATATGAGCAAAGCACCTGAATAGACATTTCTTCAAAAAGGACATACCGGGGAAGCCAGGATGGCTCAGCATGTAGAACGCTCACTTTGCAGCCCCAGGGCCTGAGGATCAAATCCTGGCCCTGGCCCGTGCAGACCCATATGCTGAACTGGGGTGTGCTTCCCATTCGAGCGGCCCCCAGCCCAGTTCCCACCCTGTGCAGTCCCCGCCCATGTATGTGGAATGAAACCATGTCAAAAACCAATGTTGTATAACTATGGAGATTGCTCTGGGCCCTCCCCCTTCTCTCTGTCTCTGTCTCTCTCCATCAAAAAAATAAAATAAAATAAATCTTAAAAAAAAAAAAAGGACATACTGATAGCCAATAAACATAGGAAAAGGTGCTCAACATCATTAATCATCAGAGAAATGTAAACTAAAACCACAATGAGATAATCACTTTACACCTGTCAGAATGGCTATCATCAATAAATCAACAAACAAGTGTTGGCAAGAATATGGAGAACAGGAAACCCTCATGCAGTGCTGATGAGATTGCAAATTGGTGCTGCCACTCTGTATAATTTTTTGGAGGTTCCTCAAAAAATTAAACACAGAACCACCTTCTGACCCAGCAATTCTACTTCTGGGCATTTATATGAAGAAATCCAAAACGTGAATTTGAAAAGATATGTGCACCCCTGTGTTCACTGCAGTGCTACTTACAATAGCCAAGATATGGATGGAAGTAACCTAAGTGCCCATCAATAAACAAATGGATAAAGATGTGGCACATATACAATAAAATATTAATCAGCCATAAATATGAATGCAGTCTTACTATTTGCAACAACATGGATGGACCTAGAGGGTATTATGCTAAGTGAAATAAGTCAGACTGAGAAAGACAAACGCCATATGAGCTCACTTATATGTGGCATCTAAAGAACAAAATAAACAAACAAAAATGACAAATTAGAAAACAGACTCAGAGAGAGAACAAACTGATGGTTACCAGATGGGAGGAAGTTTTGAGGGATGGGTAAAAATGTTGAATGGATTAAGAAGTACAAATTAGTAGTTACAAAGCAGTCGTGGAGATGTTAAGTACAGCATTGAGAATATAGTCATTAATATTGAAATAACAATGCATAGTGCCAGGTGAGTACTAGACTTATCGGGGGGATTATATTAATATATTACATAAATGTTTAACCACTAAGCTATCTACTTAAAACTAACATAAAATGATATTGAATGTCAACTATGATATAAATGAAAAAAAAAGACCCAAGCATATTCCTAGTAACTATTAATGATTAGTTATCAATTCAGAGGTTTCAGTAGCCTGGTTTAAATAATTTTATGGTATAGCTACTTTGGAAAACAATCTGACAATTTCTTATAAAGTTAAACACATATTTATCCAAGTGAAATGGAAAGATATATTCACACATAATCCTTTGTGTTTACTGTGACTTTATTAATAATTGCCAAAAACTGGAAATAACTAAAAAGTCCTTTGACGTTAAATGGACATTCTACTGTGGTCCATCCATACAGTGGATTATCACTCAGCAATAAAAAGTAACTATTAATAACAATTGATAGATACAATAGGGATAAATCACAAATATTGTATGCTAAGTGAGAAAAGCCAAATTCAAAAGCTATGTATTATGTGATCCCATTTATAAAACATTCTGGAATATGCAAAACTATAAGAACAGAAAGTTGATCAGGTGTTGCCAGGGGCTGCAGGTAGGAGGTAAGTGTGACAACAAAGAAGCAGAAAAGATGTGTTCAGAGTCGATAGATCTTGGAGTTTCCTATCTTTTTTTTAAGATTTACTTTTATTGTTTTTGACAGAGAGAGAGATACGGAGACAGAGATAGAGACAGAGAGAAGGGGGAAGGCCCAGAACAGTCCCCATAGTTAAACATCATTGGTTTTTCCACATAGTTTCATTCCACAGGTGGGTGGGGCTGCACAGGGCAGGAACTGGGCTAGGGTCTTCACCCCAGTGAGAACTGAACTGGGGGCACTCCCCAGCTCAGCATATGGGTCCTCACGGGCCGGGGTCGGGATTTGATCCTCGGTCCCTGGGGCTGCAAAGTGAGCGCTTAACCCACTGAGCCATCCCGGCCTCCCAAGTTTCCTCTCTTGATTGTGGTGGTGGTCACTCAACTGTAAGTATCCGTCAAAACTCACAGATCTATAAACCAAAAAGTATGAATTACTCTACATAAATTAGACCTAAATAAAAACTGTATTATTAACTCATTTTCAGGTATAAAATGAAGGGCCAGATGTATTTAAGTGACTCTTTTAAGTATTATCAAGGAAAATTCAGGGACAGGTCTTAGAGTCCTCGGTTTCCATAACCCTGATATAGGCAATTACTTCACCTTTGCTCAGCCAGGATGATTCCATATTTCTCCAAAACATACTGTTAATCACCCCATTCCAAAAAAAGGGGATAGACACTACAGAAGGAAAGGGTAGCAGCCGATAGTTGGCATCATTTTTATATAATGATAAAAGCCCATGTTTAGTGAGCATTAAGATGTGTGAGGTGACATGCTGCTTCACATTCCCTGTGTCAGTCCTTATAAGCATCCTATGAGATAGGTATAATTATTTCCTAATAACAGACAGGCAAACTAGAATTCAGAGAAATTAAGCAACTCACCCAGGTTACACAGTTAGTTACGTGGTAAAGTAGAAACTGGAACTGTATCTATACTTCTAAAAACTCTATATTAATATGTTTTCTGACACTAAAATATGATATCAGTAGGATGGCTATAAATAGCAAGACAGATCATTAAAAATGTGTTGGCAAAGATATGGAGAAATTTGAACACTACTCTATTGCTGGGAGAATATAAAATGATGCAGCACTTTGAAAAACAGTCTGGCAGTTCCTCAAATGGATGAACAAAGTTATCATATGATCCAGCAATTCCATTCCAAAGTACACACTCAAGAAAAATAAAAACCTACATCCACACAGCTTATACATGAACATTCATAGCAGCATTATTCATAATGGTCAAAAAGTAAAAACAATTCAAATGTCCATCATCTATTGAACGGATGACTAACATGTGGTATATTCACAGAAGAGAATATGATTTGGCAATAAAAGGAACAAATGTTCTAAAATTGATTATGGTGATGGATACTCAATTCTGTGAATACAATAAAAGTCATTGGATCATACACTCACTGAAAGTGGGCAAATTATATAGTATGTGAATTGCATCTTAATAAGGTTGCTTTTCAAAATGGTATATACCTACCCCAGTTATAGTAAATTTGACATTATTAAAAATAAGCAAGAGGGAAACAAAGACTAGATGATCCAACACAACAAATAAATCCCAAGTGCTCTGTCACTGCCTTTAGAATGCATGGTAATATTTAATTTGGAAGTAGACTAAAAATATTAATTACAGTTTTACTTAGGCTAATGTTAAAATTGGTATGTCATTCTTAGCCACATGTCAGCTAAGGGCACAGGGAAGCAGCCTTGTTAACTAGGTAGTGGAATAAAGAAGGCTCTCATAGAAGAAAGAAATAGAGCAGAAAAACCCACAGTGAGACAGCCGATGAACAGATGATGATATCCACTCTTTAACAGATGATTCTAGAAAAAGAATTCAAACACTAGATGTTAGAATATGAGTGAGACTGGGTCTGCATAAAAGAAGCATCTGCCCCAACAAGACACAAATCTAAAGACGCCAGTGCCAACGTGGCTGATAACTGCATTAACCTTCCCTGTCGGGATTTATTTTTTTATTGTAACACACTTGTCAAAATGTCATCCCATTAGCCTGCCTCTCCCACATCCGCCCACCAATTCCTCTCAGCAGTGGAAGAAAGAGCAGTAATTAGAGCAGGAAACATGGATGAATGTTCCCTGTATGAATAACTGCTCTAGCCTGACAGTCCATCCAAATCTTCTATAAAGACACTCTAAAGAGGCCACTCCTGGAAGGGAGACAAGCAGGTCACGTGCACACAGGTAAGCCACCTGAGGCCTCTTCACCGTCACGGGAAGCGAACAGTAATTGCGTCCCAGAAACCAGCTCTCCTGCTCCGTCTGAATGCTGACATTCAGGAACCATAAAGATCAATTACACATAACCAAGTGCACTTTGGTTTTGCAACATCAGCCCAACTCCCACCACACATCAGTTTGACTTCCCTGCCCTCCTGCGTGTGTCATCCCTTAGCTAAGATGGGAGATGTCCCCAAGGCATGGGGACAAACGGCCAGTAAGTCCTCAGGAGATTCAGAAATGAGAATGGAATTTTTTGGTCTTCTTTAAAAATAAATATATTTAATGAATAAACAAAATGTGTGACATATACATGTAACAGAATATTATTAAGCCTTAAAACATCAGGACAGTATAACCACTGTGTTGTATATCTGAAACTAATGTAAAATAATACTGAATGTCAACTATAACTTTTAAAAGAATAGTCATGGGGATATAAAGTATGGCATAGGGATAGGTTTACCAGATGTCCCACTTTAAATGGGACAGAAAGCAACAGTACTGCCCCATTTCAAACAGAATGGTCAGCCTAGTATCACTAGGCTATATTCAAGGTGTCAATCGGGTGACCACACATGCCGTCTGAAATGAGGACATTGCCATTGTTTTCTTTTTTTTGTTGTTGTTAAATTTAATGGGGTGACATTGGTTGGTAACAATTAGACAGTTTCACGATGCACAAGTCCACATCACATCACCCACACATCGCACTATGTGCCCACCACACATTATCAGCTCCCCCTCTACCACCATATATCTGCCATTGTTTTCTGACCCATTTAAAGTGGTACATCTGGTCAGCCTACATAGGAAATATATGCAATAACTATGTACATATAAACATAGCTATGTACAGCCTACATAGGTAAATAATATTGTAACAATTATGTATAGTATCAGACGGGTGACAGGCTTATTGGGGTTATCACTTTGTGAGGTATATAAGTGTCTGCTCAATATGTTATTTCGTATACTTGAAACTAATGGAAGGGAGAAAAGAAGGAAAAAAGGGCGGGAGGGAGATGGGAAGGGGTGGCGGGAGGAGGGACCTTTGGATCAGGCTACAACATGGGTGAGCCTTGAAGACGCTATGCTAAGTGAAATGAGCCAGACGCCAAAGGCCACGTGTGGTATTACGCTAATGACCTGAGGTGCCGACACGTAGTATCCATGCCTTATTTTCTGTACTCTGATGCTCCAGTATCTGGGGCCTTGGTAGTCCCAGGACTGCCCCTCTCAGACTGGTCCATGTTTTAGAGGTCATGAACAACCTGCCTATGAGCGTGTCTTCCAATCCAGAGCCCACACCCTCCATCACCTCCTCTGTGGGGCTTTCACACTCTGGACCACTATCTACCTGTCTTAATCACCCCAGGGCCAGGACCAGACAACTAGGGACAGCCCCTAGCCCCAGAGCCCCCTGAAACCATTCAAATGGCTCAATCCTAAGCCTGCTTACCTGCCCTCCCTTTCCTTCTGTGGCAACCACAATAGAGGCTCTAGCTCACTTCCCCCCAATTCCTTGGCATCCTGGCTGACTGGGTGCTTCCCAGGGGTGTGCCCACTCCTTCTGAGAGCTGTGAGTAGCATACTGCCTCTTCAATGGCAGTTATCTCCACTGACCTTATCATACCTGAATAATAATAAAACCTACATTAAAAAACGACAACAGGGGAAGCCGGGATAGCTCAATGGGTTAAGTGCTCGCTTTGCAGCCCCAGGGACCAAGGATCGAATCCTGGCCCCGGCCCATGTGGACCCACATGCTGAACTGGGGAGTGCCCCCAGTTCAGTTCTTGCCGGGACCTATGTGGGAGGCTCCTGGCCCAGTTCCTGCCCTGCGCAGCCCTGTGCCCACCTGTGGAATGAAACTACATGGAAAAACTAATGTCAACTGTGGAGACTGCTCTGGGCCCTCCCCCTTCTCTCTGTCTCTCTCTGTCTCTGTTTCTCTCTGTCAAAAATCAATAAAATAAATCTTTAAAAAAACAAACAAACAAAAAAAACGACAACAGTCAAATTTATAGGGAAAGAAAGTAGAAAGGTAGTTGTCAGGGGCTGAGGGAGAAGGTATGGGGAGGTTAGTGTTTAATGGATGTGGGGTTTTAGTTGGGGATGATGAAAAAGTTCTGGAGCTGGTTGGTGAAGATGGTTGCACAACAGTGTGAATGCACTTAATGTCACTGAACAATAAAAAATGGTAAATCTTGCATATATGCATACTTTATCACAATAAAAACAAAGAAATAAATAGACAAATAAACAAAAACAAGATGGCAAATATCTTTCATATGATGTGATAAAATGGGCACTTTACCTCTGTGATCTTCCTTCTAAAAACCCATAACCCCAGTCTCATGAAAAAAGCATCCAACACCCCCAACTGAGGGCCAGTCTACAAAACTCCTGACCGACACTCCTCAAAGCTCTCAAGGTCTCAAAAACAAGGAGATTCTGAAAAACTGTGATGGCCACAAGGAGCCTAAAGGAGATGTGATGACTACATGTAAGTGGTGCCTCCTGGGTGGGGTCCTGGGACAGAAAAAGGATATTAGGGAAAAGCTAAAGATATCCAAGTAGAGTCTAGATGTTAGTTCATAATAATGTATCAAATGTACCATACTCTACCCTCCCCTATAGTCACACATATTCTAAAATGAAGAGGTTATTAAAAGGGGAGAAAGAAAAGAGGTAGCACACGGAGAGAGAATACATCCCAGACATCTCCAGACTAACAGAGATGTTGTCTACAACACCATTAGGTGGACCTGCTCATTAATGAGACAATGGAAGCCCTAGAGGGATAGGCATGCACAATGAACGCCTGCCACCAACCGCATTCTGGAGACTGTGACGGCTTCTGAATGAATCTCTGACACAGTATTATAAGCAAGTGGCATGATGTTTGCTAAACATTGTAAGTAGATCATGCACAGCATGAAATTTTAACCTTTAGAGATGTCTGTATACATCAGAAGAGCCAAAGTATCAAAATAGATACATACACCAGTGTCAGGGCACCACTTTCCTACAAAGAAAGAAAAATCCTGAGCTACTCCCCACAACAAACACAATCCAATGCCCCCCCGAGCCAGGGCAGCACCAATGTTTAATCTGTGCCCAGTGTGCTCAGCACTTGGAAGTAACTGAAGGAGCACCAAAAAGTGACAGTCACCATCCATGGAAGCTCACAGGTAACTGGACTGCAGACACACACAGTTCAAAGAAAGAGACACTGAGGGCCAAGGGTGAGCTGGAATTCAGGGAAAGGCAGTGACTTCAGCTGGCCCAGCCCAGTTGATCTTCCCAGAATTAGGACGACTTGAGCTGGACCTTGAAGAACTATAGAGTTCTGATATCAGCAGAGGAGTGGATGATGTGACAGGCAGGGAAGACAGCATGGGACAAGAGGAGGAACGGCAGAGCGTGTCATGGAGCAGGCCCCGGAGCTGGCAGGCACAGCCAGGCTAGCTTGGGGATTTTCCACACAGAGATGACCCTGAACAGTCAGTGGTTTCACAGAGAGACAGGTATGGATGAAGGTCGGAGAACCAGTCAGACCCAGGATCCCCCACATTAAATAGTCCCAGATTACTCTCACTGTCTCCATCCTCAGCACTTCCATTGCCTTTGTTTTTTACTTGACTTGTGACTCTTTTGAAGTCCTTACTATAGTAATTTCCTACAGTGAACATGCACGGTTCACTTGCCTACATTCACTCACCGTCTTCTGGCAACAGCCACTCGTGTTCTCTCATGCACCCCTTTACTCCCACCACTGCCCCGGAGGCCTGGACGGAAGCCCCCTGATTGCCCAGGCAGTACAGGACCTACTGTAAAAGCCAACTGCCGCCACGCCACCCGTGCACACACTACCACACTGCATCTCACATGTTCTGTAGATGCTGCCAGAAGAGACTCCGTAAAGACTCCCAGAAAAAGGACAAAGACCCTACACATCCTAGTCGCATGAGGGTGACCCTAGAGCAGGAGTGGCGAACCTATGACATGCGTGCCCAAAGTGGCACGTGGAGCAATTATTTCGGCATGCGGAGCTGTGAATACCATTAAAAAAATGATTGTTTATGCTCTTATACACATAAAAATAATCGATACCTCTATCTCACTCGATGGGTTGGCACGCGAGTCAAGCGAGTATACCCTTATTTCATAAACTTTGGCACTCAATCGCCAAAAGGTTTGCCACCCCTGCCCTAGAGCTATTCTGAATGAGGTTCAATGTTGGACAGAAACCAAGTCCTGATGGCATTAACCGGGTCACAAATACACCCCCAACAGATGCCATCAACTTCAAGACATTCAGTCACCTAATCCACTACATCGCCTTCTTTCTTTTTCATTTGGGCTGGTTCCAGTTAGTTTCTGTCTCTTGCCACTGTGAGAATTATGGTTCATTACTATAACCAACTGCTTCTCTGATGAGGCCATACACTTCTTATGCCTAAAGCATGTCATATATATCAGAATGTCCCCAAAGAACCAGCATAATGCTTTCCATGTGGCAAATCCTACAATCACCTAGTATGGCCCTGAGTCTCTGAGTAAGAAGGAAGAGCACCTATTCCAGAAGAATGAAAAACACTAAGAGAGACTGAGCCACAAAGCCATCCTAAAGAACAGGAAGAACTAAACCATCAAAGGCTTTAAAAGAGGCCACTGCCTCATAGGAAGTCACAGGGTGCCATTACCCACAGTAACTGCTAATGGCTGTGCCCATCTGCATAGCTGGCCCTGTGCAGCCCCGGTCCTATAGGGCGCTAGGCACCATCCACGGAACTGCCAATTTATAATTAAATGTGACCTTCGCTTCGAACCAGTTGGCAGGGTCATGTTTAAAACAAGCTCAATGATGTTTAAGTGCCTGCTCTTACATGAACTCTCATTATCATTAAAATGTTCAAAGGAGCTGATCTTACTCTAAGTTCTTTCTGCAGATGTTGACAAGCAGAATGTGGAGTTGGGTTTATGAAACTGCGAGACAGTTAACAGCTTCTGTTTGGGAACAAAGCCTCCTACATCTCTTCCTAGAAATAAGACAGTGATTTGGTCTGAGTGAAAAATGACAAGACTATATATAGTTGGGCAGAAACATTATTCAGGTTTAGATCTGTTTCTCATGACTAAGTAATACTATAAAATTAAAATCATAGTTTGGTAATTTATTGTGGCTAGCTCCAACAATAGATTAGAATAGGGTCTCTTCAAAGCACAGTTGAAACTCACCTATAAATATTCAAGTGCTGTCAAGTATGAATTCACAGACCTGCTCTTATCTCTGCTTGGAATATTTATAGAAAAGAAAGAAGTAACCTCTGATGCTCAGATTTCAAGCAGGAAGGTCCTCAGGCTACCACCCTGGCTGGTTCTGGACTTGGAGTACCCCACAGGGGAAACCATCCTCTGGCCCTAAAATGCACACTGTGGGCTTCTGCACTGACCAGACTGGGTGGCTCTCAAAGTCTCCCATGGGAGGTGAGCCTGGTGTGCATGTTAAAAGGCAGTGGTCTAAGAATTGCAGGGAAACTTGTGGAAAATACAGATTTCCTGTCTCTAAGGTGGGTCTGGAAGAAGTTCAGAAGCCAGCAATTAAAAATTGTCCTCATTTCCAGTCTCCCAACCCAGCTGACAGTGCAATGACTTTAGGAATACCCAGCCTGGCCCTCAATATGTTAATCCACCTTTTTCCCATTATTAAAACATAGCTCTTTGAATCCTCAGTAGCCAAGAATGTGATGAGATAGAATTTTGGAACAGAAGACTTAGAACCCCACTTTGCACGTGAGGACTCTGAAGCCAGAGAAGTGAAGCTCTATTTTGACCCCAGCCAGCTTGCTAGAATAGGTGATACAAAGAAAACAACCTCCAGACCAGGTCTCAGAAAGTCCCAGCTCCGTCACTACCTTCTTCTAGACCCAATCTTTCCTTCAAATCTACAAAATTCCTTTCTAAATTGGATTAAACAAACAAACAAACAAAGACAAGATTATGTTACAGTTTCCTAGATGTCCATTAAAGTAGGTATGACCCACATGTGGTCTCTCCATTTTAATTAATTAAAAATCAATATAATAAAATCCAGTTCCTAAGTGTGAGTAGCCACATTTCACAGGCTGAGTGTAGCTAGTGGCTACCATGTTGGCCAGAGCAGACACAGAACATTTCTGTCACCTCCAATATGCATAAGCTTCCATGAGGTGCTTTCTGTTCCCATTTACATCAGTAGAAAATACAGGATAAAAGGATTAAATTAAGCAACAATCAGAAGCCTGCATACATATCTACAAATCTTATTGCCCCAATATACAAGGTCTGACAATTAAGTTCGCGAACTCATCCTAAAAAATGGGCTACATACCTCATTGCTGAATATCACTAAGCTCACCTTCAAAATACTCTCCTAGGGAACTTTTCCCCCATGCCAGCACCTAGACTACCTTTCAAAGCAATTTTCAAGCTCTTTTTCTGGAATGACCATCAGAGTTGTCGTCATATTACCCTTGAAGTTGTGGATGTCATCAAAATGTTTCCCTTTCAATATTTCCTTTATCTTTGGGTTAAGAAAATTGTCATTGGGGGCCAGATCAGGTGAGTAGGGAAGATGGTCCAATATAGTTATTTGTTCACTGGCTAAAAACTCCCTCACAGACAGTGCTGTGTGAATTGGTACATTGTTGTGATGCAAGAGCCACAAGTTGTTGGCGAAAAGTTCAGGTTGTTTCTGTCTAACTTTTGCACACAGCTTTTTTGGCACCTCCCAATAGTGAGCTTGGTTGAGTTTGTCCAGTTGGTACAAATTCATAATAATATCAAATCCCTCTGATATCAAAAAGTTTAGCAACATCATCTTGACTCTTGATTTGGACTGAGGGAACTTTTTTGGTTGTGGAGAATTGGTGGACTTCCATTGTTCACTTTGACACCTTGTTTCAGGGTCATATGTTTCATCGCCAGTGATAACACAACCCAAAACACTGTCTTGCTTCTCCAAAAGGTCTTGGCAAACTTTGACTCTCCTTGGCTTTTGTTCATCAGTGAGTCCTTCAGGACCATTTCTGCACATACCTTTCTCATGCCAAGATTTTCAGTGAAGATTTTCCTTTTACTCTATCAATGTTTACTAGGTCTGCTATGAGTCTCAGTTAGCTGATGATTTTGACACACAATTCAATTAATTTTTTTAAAGATTTATTTTATTGTTTTTGACACAGAAAGAGACAGAGGCAGAGAGACAGAGAAAAGGGGAAGGGCCCAGAGCAGTCTCCATAGTTGTTCATCATCAGTTTTCCACATAGTTTCATTCCACACAGGTGGGCGGGGGGCCATGCAGGATAGGAATTGGGTGGGGAGCCTCCCACATGGGAGGCATGCCCCTATAAGCTGGGGGCTGAACCAGGGGCCTCCCACATGGGAAGGTTGACCCAGTGAGAACCAAAATGGGGAGCACACCGCAGTTCAGCATATGGGGCCACACAGGCCAGGGCCAGGATTCGATCCTCGGCCTCTGGGGCTGCAACACAAATGCTCAATCCACTGAGCAATCCTAGCTTCGCCTAATTTGATTAATTTTCGCAAAGTTTTCAGCAGTTGGGTTCGCTACTGGCTACCCTCACCTCTCTTCCCTCAGAGAAACGTTTAATCCATTTGTACACTGCTGCTTTCTTCATGGCACTATCCCCATCAACTTGGACGAACACGTCCCTGATTTCACTTCCCCTCTTGCCCAGTTTAACAAGAAATGTAATGTTTGTTTGTTGCTCCAATTCAAGTTCTGACATTCTCGCAATGCCACACAAAAACACACAACAATAATGAACCCCAGTCAGCAAGACAGCACCACACATTGACACAAACACAGCTGTGAGACACTGATAAACCAAGGTAATGAAACTTTACCAAGATGTTTGTACAGTGCTGTCAATGTAAGTGCACAGTGGCAATTTCACAAACTTTATTGTCAGACTTTGTATGACACACAGTATAAGTATTACTATTACTATCACCAAACAAGTCAGTTTACTAAGTAATAATCTAATTTTCATATATTTGATTAGCCATACAAGCAAAGTTTGCTTTCACTAACCATACTCCCTCCCTATACTTTAACTGGATCTGCCAATGAGGAGGCAGACATGAGAGACTGGGCCTCAGTTTCTCTTTGTGTAAAATGAGGGGCCTAGGCCTGTTCAGCTTTAACATTCAATCCATTGGTGAGCCAAGCTGACACATTTTGATCACACTTCTTGCACAAACATGTGTTGAGCACTTCATGGTCCAGAAGCGATGACCACACAATGCACACAACCACAAAGAACGGGCAGAGTGGTAAGGAGAGCACCAACAGGCCACAAAGGCACCCTGGCCCAGGCCCTGAGTGACTGGTGTTATCTCCGTGAGCTCCTTGTCCCTCGAAGAGTCTTACGTAGAGCTGATTCCATGCTTACCTCGTCCCTTCCTTTGGATTTCCACTCCAGGCAGTTGAGAGGAAAGATTGCTGAGAGCATATGTCTAGCTGCTGACCTGGAGGCTGGCTTGGGCAGGCCACCCCCTCCCAAAGGGGGCTGCCTTAACTAATTTGGGAATCAAAGCGCTTCACAACTGGGTCCAAACCACCCCATATCAGCTCCTGCAAGGCTCCTCATCGGTCACGGGTCTGGGAAACAAACCCACAGCGCCATTCACCAAGCTCTGGAGGGTGGACGGGGCATTCCAGGGCGCTGAGGTGACAGCGATAATCAGCCTGTGCTTCTAAGGGCTGGTGGTTGTGAGTGGGATGCAGGAGAGGGGCACAAAGCATTCAGAATCCTTACCAGCAATAGCCACTTCCGGTTTTAGCTAATAAGGTGACAGCTACTTCCTTCCAAACTATTGTGGACAGAGAAGCACCAGGGATGGAGAGGCGTGGGTATCAGCCTCTGCTAAGAAACAGAATTGGACATCTGATGGCCAGAGAGGTGGGTGATGTCACAGGACCGGGCACCCGGACAGCGGAACCTCCCTTCACACTGAGGGCACAGCACCACGCAGACCCCAACAGAGAGGGTCATGGGGGGCACTGGCTGAATCTCAGCGGGGGACGCACAAAGAAGCCAGAACACCTCTGGGAAATGCCACGTGGTCACAGGAAAACTGAGTCAGTGGCTGAGAAATGGGAAATGTGCTTTGTTATGTGGTTGGTTGGTTGGTTGGTTGGTTGGTTGGTTGGTTGGTTGGTTTTATCTGAAGAAGTCACCTAATTCCACAGGAATGTAGGATTTTAGCATGTGAAGAGATGGGCCCATCTAACTAATCTTGGAGGTTTGTGGGAGTGGAGGCTGCTGAGGCCAGGAGCAGGGAGGGACTTACAGGGCTGGCACTGCAACCCCCTCTCCTATGCCCCCAGCTTCCCCCCCACCCCAGTTGCTAAGGGAGCACTGCTCTCCCGAAGGACACACACACTGCTGATGTTAGCAGCTAAGTGGATGCCCTGCTTTCCTGGGCTCATTCACCACACCTGGTCTAACGCTCTGGCTGTGAAAATTAAGGCTTGGAAAACGCGCTGGGCTGAGGGCCAAGCTGTTTATTCTGAGCAGTTGGAGATGAGTCCTCAGTCCTGGTGTGCACAACTCCATACAGCTCACACAGCTCAGCATCACCCCAGCAGGGACCGTGGCTCCCACGCAGAAACACTGGGGCAGGGCCAGTGCGCTGTTTCTGCATGCTCTCTCCAACTTCTGTATGAATCTCGTGGTGAGAAACAGCTCCTGTTCCCAGACTGGAAATGCCCATCAAAGTGCACTTCCCTAACTCTAGTCAAGGGGCCCCTTTGCATGTTCTCTGCCTCACTTTGTCCCATTTACCCTGCAACTTTGTTGCCCTTCATTAGATCTAAAACTTCATTGAAGATTCTTCAGGGTTTCCTATCATAAGATCATGTCAAGGAAGAATTTTATATCTTCCTTTACAACTTGGATGCCTCTTAGTTCTTCTTGCCTACTTTCTCTATCTAGAACTTCCATTATTATGTTGAATGGAAATGGCTCTGCTTTCTACTTTTGTGATATTAAAATGTTCATTAGTAAATAATGGTGAAATTTTCTTTTTCTTTTTAGTTCATTTGAGCTAAGCTGAAGACAACTGCCAGGGAGCAAGATCTCAAATGCCCAATGGTGACATTTTTTTAATGCTTTACTTGGCAAAATAAAGACCTGAAAACTATATTTTCAGTTACACAAAATATTTTGGAAATTATTCTGACCCAACAACAAATACTGAGTAATAACAAGAGTCTGATAATCAGTCTACTAGATAGCCTTGAGGAAGCCCCCACCCAAAGCCCAAGGTCCTCTGATTCTGTAGACCACGGGTATCCAAACTTTTGACTTCCCTGGGCCACACTGGAAGAAGAATTGTCTTGGATCACACATATATTAATAATACACTGACACAAATGATAGCTGATGAGCTAAAAAAAAATTCACAAAAAATACCTCATAAGGTTTGAAGAAAGTTTATGAATTTGCATTGGGCCACATTCAAAGCCATCCTAGGCTGCATGGGGCCCGTGGGCCACGAGTTGAACAAACTTGCTCTAGGAAGCCCCTCGACCTCATCTATCAGTGAGGCATAGGACACAGGAGGCTGGAAGTCTGCATGGCCAATCAAATGGAATGTCAAGTGCAGGCAAGTTGCAAACACTAATCCAAATCAAGGTCAGTTAAGTGAAGACTGGAACCCCAACTAGCACGCTAACCAAGGAAGAAAGGTCAGGTCCCATCAAAGGCATAATCCCAGCAAAGAAGAGAGACAGCCGTGCAAGAGCTCACACACCAGCAGAGAAGGCGCAGTTCTCACCTGGTTCCGGTGGAATAAACAAGATGGAGGTGCATGGGGGCTCCAAAGCGGCTGCCACGTGGTCCCCTCCCCACCCAAAATGCTGGCCATTCTGACTAAACCGTTCCCCCTCACTGTCCCTTGGTCATCCTGGGCCCCCACAGCCCTTGCTCTCTCTCCTCACCCCACCCTCATCTGTGTCACACTCTAAAGAAACATGACCAGGGACAGGCAGCAGTGACACATGAGAGAGAGCTGGAGGGCAAGACGGTGGCAATGGGAAGAGGAAAGAGCTGAGCCAATTTGGGAGGTGAAGCTGAGTGAGAAGGCCGAGGTCAGGATGGAAGCCCCAGGATGTGCAGAGAGAGGAGCCAGAGCAGAGCCAGCACCGAACCAGGAGCCTGGCTCCCAGCCATGCAGCTTCCTGCTCTGTCTCCTTCTCACATCCACAGCGGGGTTAGCAGGCCCAGAAAGTCCACCCCCAGGAGTGCTCTGAGGATCAGTAAGGCAATGCATGTGACAGGGCTATCCAAATGCTGATGCGCTCTACAATACAATGTCACTCATGGAGGGCTGTGGGCACAGGACCCTACCCATCCCTGATGTTCTCCTTGGAGGTACTCTGCTCCTGCTCCCGCTGCACCTAAGTGAGGCCAGAAATTCTTCACCTGAGCACAGAGGCATCCTGGTCCCTGTGTGTCAGTGAGACAAACCCTGGCCTGGAGTCCGAGGTCTGTGGCTCCTGTCCCAGCTCTGTGTGGATTCACCCTGTGACTGCGGGGAGCCTCAGGGCTCAGTCCCACCATCTGTAAAGGACAGATCAGCCTAGAGCAGTGATCCTCATCTGAGAGAATGCACAAAACACGGGGACAACGCTGACAGAAAGGGAATGGGGTGGGGGAGGCACAAAGGAAGGAAAGCACAGCACACCCAAGAGTCCCAGAGTGGGGCCCCCGGCCCAGCAACTGGGAACATGCCGGAAATGCAGGAATCTTAGCAAGGCAACACTACAGACCTGTTAACTCAGGGGCAGGAGTCGAGGCAACCATCTGTATTTTTAACAAATCCCAGGTGATCCTGGTGCATCTGCAAGCTTGAGAAGTCCTGCTTGGAACACAGACAGGCACATACAGGCCCACGCACACCCATGCACACACAGGTGCACAGGCGGGCACACACACTCAGGTTTTCATCCTGGTTTAAGATATGAAAACAAGCTTTATGGCTTCGGGTAAAGGATACTATTTCTGGGGTTGAACCTGCTCTGTGCTTGAAACTGTGGCTTCATAGGCAGGTTGCTTAACCTCACTGAAGCCCAATTTTCTCAAGCATAAAATAAGGACAAGACATCCCTATGTCTCAGGATTGTTGAGAAGAAGAAGTAATGCCCCTGAGGGGTTTAGCACAGAGCTGGCCTTTGAGAACCACCAGCCATTAGCACTGGAAATCCCTCCCTTCTGTGGCCATCCCCTCAATGTAGCTGGGGGAGTCAGTCACACCTCCATGTGGCCAACTCCATGAGCTCTCGTAGAAGCAAAATGGACACGGTCCTTCTGTCCGAGTGCTCCTGCACGTCTTCCTGTTGCCTCAGCTTGGTGGGCAAGCAATGCCTTGAGACTGTCATCCTTCCCTTTCTCTTTGGCCACTAAGAAGATTTAAATTTGGAATTTAGGAAATGTGATTCTGGGATGCCTGGATAGCTCAGTGGTTGAACACTTGCCTCGCAATCGCGAGGTCCAGGTTTGATTCCTGGCCCCAGCCTGTACAAACCCCATATGCTGAACTGTGGTGCAACTGGTAACCACCAGGATGGCTTGGTAGTAAAGGTGCTCACCTCCCATGCAGGAGGCCTCCAGTTCAGTTCCCACCCTATGTGGCCCTACATCCAACTGTGTGGAATGAAACCATGTCACAACTAATGATGTACAACTATGGAGACTGCTCTGTGTCCTCCCACCTTCTTCCTCCCTCTCTCTCCCTCCCTCCCTCCATTTCTATCAAGCAAGCAAGCAAGTAAAAGAAAGAAAGAAGGAAGAAAGAAAGGGGAAGGGAAGGGAAGGGAAGGGAGGAAGGAAGGAAGGAAGGAAGGAAGGAAGGAAGGAAGGAAGGAAAAAGAAAGAAAAGAAAAGAAAAGAAAGAGTTGAATCTTAACCAAACTCTTCGCTGGTACAAGGGGCTCTCCTGGCCTTGTTTTCCCCTGTGATTGATATACTCCCCTCTTAGCCTATATTTTTCTAATTGCTTTAATCATGGGTTTTTCTTTAATAAAGCACCTCATTTGTTTTTAGCCAAGCAGAGGAGCACTAAGTAAACACAAATGTAAGTCAGAGCCCAAGTAAGCAGCTCTTTCTGTTCTCACTTATAGAAGACAACTGTGACAGAGTAAGACAACACCACCCACTCACCGCCACTGGCCTGTGGTACCGCGCCGGCCCCCAAGCAGCAGTTCTGAACAGCTTTCTGACTGAAGGGAGGTGACGAGGCTGCGTTTTGACCAGGAGATGAAAAGGTCTATTGTTTGATTTGCGGGTCAGAGGCATCAGTAACACATACACCCTTTCATCTGCTCTCATGTTTCTGCCTAATAAGCAGTACCAGGTACATCCATGTTGCAGAAAGGAAGTGGAAATTGTAGCCCAGTTTTGTTAAGCATAACATTTTCACTCAAAGGTTGTTTCTAGAACATTTCATCCAGAAACCAAGAAGCTCGTATTTCAAATCAAAAGAAACACACCTTCTGATGGAAGTAGGAGCAATTCATACCTTCTTTTAAGCCACAGAAATGAGAGCAGGAGAGCCAAGAAGTTCAAAATACAGAAATGTTCTTTATTGTGCCATGTCATATGAATGATCCCTGATTAAAACTAGGTTTGGTCACATGTGTCAGAAAGCTGGTCAGGCCAGGCAGGACTTTTTTTTTTTTTTTTTAAGGGCATAAAGGGAGATTAAAACAATTTTCTCTCTCAAGCCAGTTTCCAAAAACAGTGTAGCTCCCATGGTCATGGTCACCATGTCCCACCCTCAATTCATACCTCATTCTCTGCAACGTCCCCGGGCCCAAGGAAAGGCAGGTGACAGGAACAAAAGCAGACACCCTCAAGGAGAGGGGCCTGATGGGTGTTTCTGGCTGAGCTGCCCTGGAAGGCCTCCGGGCCCAGCTAATGCCCTGGTGCCAGGCCACGACTGAGGTTCTCAAGTGAGGGGCAACCCCCACCCCAGAGGAGTGTCCACCCCCTCACTGGGACCATGGGGACAGCAGGCAGATCTTTCTGGAATAAACCGGGCCTCCTCTGTATTAACTGTACATGCTGAGCCTGGGCAGCTCCAGGGCCTGCTCGACCCACTCAATGTCCTTGCTGAAGGCCACTCTGAGGCTCCCACTTTCAGTGGGAACTGAAATTCCTACATTTCTCTTTGTACTATACCTTGCTCTCCTGTAAGAAGCTTCAAAGTTGGAAAATAGGTAAGCCATAAACAAATGAACCAGAGAAGGAAGTTCTCAATTATGTGTCCAAGAGTCCAGCCTGCCTGAGCCACACCCACCAGGGATTCAGAACCTACCAAAGAGAAAGCAGGTCCCCGGGGCAAAGGTCCCAGGGCTCCCACCCCAGCACATCTCAGCCCTGGCCCACCCTCTACCCACACTGATCACCCATGTGACAGGCAGGGCGCTCCTCTGCAGAGGACTGCCATGTGCCCTCTGTAACTGTGCTTCCCTGCAGTGACAAGGCTGGATGGGGGTGAAGGCACACTGGCTGGCCAAGAGCCTGCAGACATGGCCAGGAGTGCCAGGAGCCAAGCCGGTGCAAAGGCAGACACGACACGGCAGCAATGCCTCTCCCTCATTAGGACAAGCAGGGAAGCGGGAGAAACGGATGTGGAGACGTGAGGGGTGGGGCTGGGCTCGGGGGAGAGGAGCTGGGGGGCTGAGAAGCCTATGTCTCACTCCCATGGTCCCATTTCAAGATATGCAAACTTAATTCTTTGTGCTCAGCCAGTTATTCTTCCGCTCTCTTCAAAGGCCTTTAGCTCACAGATAGAACTTCTTGGAAACTGCTGGTGGATTGGGACCCAGTGGAAGTCACCAAAGTAGCCCTAGGATGACCTTGAGGAGATAATTTGGAGTCCTGGCTCCACCAGAAGGCAACCCACGTCCAGGGGCACTTGTAGCCTGTTTGCTGAAGGGTACACCTGTCGGGGTTCCCATGGGATGACTAAGGCATCATGCTCTATTTCCTGTCAATACATGGGCTCCGTCCATGACAGACTTGGGGCATGGGGGTGCCAAATGAGGAGCTAGATGGGTTTATTAATAACAGGGAGCATATGCCCTAATCAAAAGGTCTCCTGAGGCTCCCTTGCAGTCTCCTGGGACTTACGGCCATTTAGGAAATATCTACAACTGCCACTTCAAAGGAACTGGGAAGGAAAAGGCCTGTTTCTCATCTGGATTGCTGAGGTGCCTGCCATTCCATCTTGTGCTCACCTCTCCACGTTGCGGCCAGCTCTCCCCCCAGCTGCTGACCTGGCTGACCCATAGCAGCCCCAGCCCGCCAACCGGAATGCCCTCTGGGCTTAGCCCCTGAGGCTAACATGCTGGGCTCCTGGGTTTAACTAGTCGGTGTCTCTCTCTCATCCCCCACCATTCCCATGACCACATGGTCATTACCGGTAAGTGTGCTGCAAGGAAGTTAACCAGCCCTGGGAAATCAGCACTTAGTGCTCGGTCACAGGTAGGGGCACCCACATGACCTTCTGTGGCCTTGGCAAGGTAGGAAGGAGCCTGGTACATACTCACAGCTCTGAGTGGACCTCACACTGCATGTCCCTTGGAATTCCTAACATCCCGCTTCCATGTCAGAAGAAGGGAATGGGACAATGTAGTACAATTGACACATGGGGCAAATTTAGGTTGACCATACATACTGGGACAGCACCGATTTTTTATATTTCCCAACTGTCCTGTCATTTAATATAAATTTCAATTTTGTCCTGTTTTTAATTTTTTATAAAAATCTGAACATGGATTATTCATTTAATCAATGCATGCAGTAGAACTACTAGTGTGATGAAAGAGAAAGTTCCATTTACTTTATCCAGCCAGGACCAGGCTTCTTTCGCTACCGACAATCAATGCTGCCCCTTTGTTTGTCTGCAGCAGCAGAGCATTCAAGAGATGGTCACTAAGCTCCATTCAGCATGTGGGAGCTAGGAGGGTCTAGATGCACATGAACTACTGAACGGGCTCACCTGGCTGTTTGCTTCCATCAGGTTAGGAGTGTGGGATGCAGTGACTATGAGACTTACTGTTATTTCTATCATCATTCTGCCCACACACATGCTTTCTGCCCTACATTCAGTTTGATTCAGGCTTTCCAGACTCATATTTTGGTTCAACAGCTGTTAGCTATTTGTTTATTACAGTGGACTCCCATGGGATATTAGTATATACCAGCTTGTGATAGCAGTCAAGGTGATCATTACTCTCTTTCTGATGTAAAGTTATGATTTTTTGTAGTCTGGCCACTACAGTCCTGCATTAGCGTGTTCACTGTGGTATGCCATACAGATATTTTTACTGCTTATGTGATGTTTTATAAGTATTTTATTGATATATGTATTATTTATGAGTGTTTTGTGTGTGTTTTATGTGCAATAAATGAGTGTTATTCATTTGCACCCCTTTCCATATTCTTCTGCAGGGAGTCTAGGTTATTTTTTTAGGTCTCTTATAGCCTAAAATCTAGATTAAATGTTGAGACAATGAGCGACACTTTAGTTGTAAAGTGAAATTATGTCATGGAGTGTGAGAAGTTTTATGGTAAGATTATGGTAAGACTGAAATTTGCTGCATAAGATGACTTCATCAGAGAAGTATTCATAATATAATCATGGTGAAATAGTCCCCCTCTACATCTACCTAAATTTTTGTATGAGTTCTGTCATTGAAGAATAATTGTTAGCTCAATATATTCATGTAATAAAACTTTTATCATCTTTCTTTTTCATGGATATGGAATATTACATAACCCCATCCCATTTTTGTCACCCCAATATCCCATTTTTGTCATCTCAATGTCTTGTTTTTGTCTCAAGGTGATATGGTCAGCCTATGTGAATTCTAGTTCTCCACTCTGTCCTCAGAAACTAGTGTGTACAGTGTCTGCAGTGAGATGAGGCAGCAAGTCGGATGAGACGCCTGCTTCCTACCAGAAGCAGCATGCCAACAGCCAGCACCACTGGCAAGACCCAGTCTCTGGAAGAGAAGAACAAGCCAGCAAGGTGGGCGGCTCTCCCCCAGGATTCACACACAGAACTCACAACATGCTCTGAGCAAACACACCGTGTACATTGGGGCTCATTTTCCTCCTGCTCCTCTTCCAAGGGTTTACTAAGAGCTTGGCGAAACTGCGTATTTGACAGATCACTGATGTTCACTTATCTTTATCAAAATGTTTCTTCTTGATAAAGCGACCTTCCTTCCCCCTTGTTAAATGGACTGTCCTGATTTTCACCTTGAAAACAACTGTATAATGAAGATTCACTCTCCCTTTTTCTCCTGTGACCCGAGCCACCTTCTCCCCTCCCACCAGCTCTGTGCCTGGCATTAGCAAGGGGCAGGTGCCACGAGAGGCTGAACTGCAGACCTCTTTATTCCAAAAGCAAGACATGCTCTGACAGAGAGAGAGAGAGAGAGAGAGAGAGAGAGAGAGAGAGAGAGAGAGAGAGAGAGAGGAGAAAGATGCGGACGTTTAGCACGGTAAATTATGGCACATATGGAACCCAACAATCTCAGCTTAAATTTTAATACCGTACTTTTTTTTAAGAATGGCATTACTAAATTCAGAAGTACAAAAGCCGTTTTTCCAGATTATTTGATGTTTCACTCTGCCACTAGGAGGTGTGTGACCCGGAGTTCAGCCCCCGTGGCTAGAGCAGGGGCCCAGGGCCTTGGTGCCAGGACCCACAGCTCTGGCTGGGAGCACTTCTGCCCTCTAGTCCGTGTCTCCCCTGCAGGCCCAAATATACTACTTCCCAATGCCAGGCTGCTCGCTCTTCCCCAGCAGCCCTCTGAGCTCAGCCCTCTGAAGCTCACACAAGTCCTTCCCTTGGCGGATGCAAAAGTAACAGAGGCAGTGAAGTGAGAAGCTCAAGGTCACAAAGCTAATTAGTCACAGAGCTGTAACCAGATCCCAGCTTTCTGATTGTCCAACTCACAGAATCAATCACAGTGTCCGCAAGAACATCAGGCTGGGGGTGCCGAGGTAGCTCAGAGACTGAGCTCTTGCCTCACAATTGCGAGGTCCAGGGTTCCATTCCCAGCTCCGACCCATGCAAACCCTTCGTGCTGACCTGGGGTGCAAGCGGTAACCGCCAGGATGGCTCTGCAGCAAAGGTTCTCGCCTCCAACATGGGAGGCCCCGGTTCAGTTCCCACCCCACATGGCCCCACATCCACCTGTGTGGGATGAAATTATGGCACAACTAATGATGTACAACTATGGAGACTGCTCTGGGCCCTCCCCGCTTCTCTCAAACAATAAAATCGTTTTCTTTTTAATGTCAGGAGGAAGCATTATTCCAAAAGTCAGTTGTCAAATTTCTTTCTTCAGAAAGGACTCCTACTCTTTGGTTTCATGTCACCAGAATGCCTGGCCCACGTCTACGGCTCCCACTGCAGCACCGGTCCTGGGCCTCGCTCCTTTCCCCAGGTCTCCACTCCTTGGCCTACGTGGCACTGGCCTCCCCTTGCTGGGCTCTCACCTCACTCCTGGGCTGAACCTGTGCCCCTCCTTTTCCAGCTCTCACGTGATAGCAGGTGCTCTGGGAATACCTCACAAGTCCTTCTGCCTAGTTCCTCCATCCCTCTGTTAGGTGACCCCATCTCCTCCTGGGCTTTTAACAATGGACCACCTGTCAAGAGCTGTTTTTAGTCTACATCTTACCATTTTCTGTCCAACCGCCTGCTGGCATTATGTACTTAGATGTAGCAGAGGTATAAGCCTGCACATTAAGGCAATTCCTCCTCTCTCCAAACATCACCTTCCTGTTTTCCATTTCATTTACTCAAACCACAAACATGGGGCTCATCTCTGATCTCCTCCCTCCCCTGCTCCCCATATTCAGCCCAATCATCAAATCTTGCCTCAGGGACCGGCTGCAAGCCTCCTAAAGAATCACTCAGGCAGCCTTCCTTTGCATTTCGTTACTAGTCCTTCATCCTCTCCCACCTGGATTACTAAAATAGCTTTCTAACTAGATACGTGGTCTCCAACTCTGCCCCCTTTAAGCTACCACTGTAACCATGGTGATCATGTCCTATTGCTATTTAAAACTATCCCATGGTTTTTCATGTGAAGCAAAGGATAAAGCTAGGCATCATAATGTGGTGGATGAGACCCCAATAACCTGATCCCAGCCTGCTGGCCCAGACTCACAATTCACAGTCCTGACACAGTTCAAAGGTGCCTGCTGTGGCAGAAACAGTTGGCGCCAATCCAACACCCATGCCCTTCTCTGCCCCTGTATTCCTTGCTTTAAGAGCCTCGTCCCCATTTTAGGTCAAAATGCCAGATACTCACTTTCCCAGACTCTCTTGCAAACCTTATGGCCATGTTCTCAGCAGTGAGAGGTACAAGGGGAAATGTGCTGGCCACGCTGGGAAGATGTTCTTCCCTAATGAAAGGAGAGAGGCTCCAGGTGCCCCAGCTCTTCCTTCCGATTATTGGACATTGTCAGTGGAGGTCATGATGTCTGGACAGTATCATGAATCTACTGGGCAAAACACACTGGATGAGTTCGTGGTAGAAAGATGTGTGTCCTTGATGACTTCTCTGAGTCCACAACCAACCATGGGACCACTTAGTCCCAAAGTTCTTGCCAAATAAGAACATGAGTTTCCTATGATTTAAACCACTTTCAGTGGGTTGTTGCAGCGAAGAGCATCCAAATGACATGTCTACTTTACTGTGTTACTAGATTACTCTGAGCCTTCCCCCAGGCTGTATCCTCTGCCTGCCCCCACATACTAATCCCACCTGATTTCCTCTCTGGTGAGAGCCTCCTCCAGGAAGCCTGGCAGATGTCTGTCTTATCATTTATCACATTATGTTCCAATTATCTGTCTCCACCACCAGATAGAAGCTCCCTGAAGTCGGAGACTGTGTCTGGCCCACCGCTGTTCCTCCCGTGTCCAGCCCGGCACACGGCTTCCACCACACAGCCTCATCAGCTGCATCTCAGCGCTATCCAGCCGGTGCAGCAGTGCCAGGCCTTCCTTAGTGCTGTAATTAGGCTTCACAAAAGCTGCCGCAATGATGAGAATGCATTTGATCTGAGACTTTTGTATTGTTTTCTTTGTCAGGGTTCTAAAGGAAGTGCTGTCCAAGTGAGGATCTGTAGTCAGCTATAACCTGCCAAAGCACTCCCTGCTCCACCCCAACCACCTTAGAGTACGTGTATTAGAATCTAAGTGAAAACTGTCCCCTGCCATAGTAAACCAGTTTACCTTCCAAAGCCTTGTCTGGGGAGCCTTATTTCATAGGGTTGGAGGGAGATAGGGAGTAAAGGAGAGGGGAAAGAAAATTCCAGGTGAGGTACTGGTTGCCCAGGACCCTGACAAGTTAGCTGGAGGACAAACAAAATCCCCTACCCAGCACAGTGACTCTGAGCCTTCATCATGCAAGCCACCAATCAACCTAGTCACCAAACAGAATTATCTCTCGTGCCAATGAAGTTTCAACTTCTCTTTAGAATTCTGAAGTCAGTCCAGTTGCACCAAAGCAAGTGCTCACTGAACTATTTCCTGACTCCAATAGTCACGCTCCAGTTGTGAGCAAGAGGCAACAGAAAGGTGAAGAAGGTTGTAGTGTTCTAAGTTCAACTCACCTTCACCTGTGATGGCCCTTGGCTTTCCTAATCAACACCTGTGCCAGCCAGTTATGCCCTCCTGTGTTTTTAAGAAAAAGGTCCATGCTCTTTCCTCTCCATATATCTAAGCTCTCCAGGGCTTCACTCTGTCTTCACTGTTGTTTATAACACCTTCCGATTTAGCATCACCTGTGAATTTCATTAAACTACTGTTTACTGTTGCTTCCAGCGTCACTAATGAAGATGCTAAACAAAACCCAGGTTGGTACCCAATGCCTGCTGTGATGGCAAGACACCCCCATTCCACTTTCTGTGCTGCCCTTCCTTGCTTTTGACCCCTGCCCCTGAGCCATTCCCCACCAGTTTACAGGCTACAGCCAGGGCTTACCTCTCCTTAACTGCACTTAATTCTGGAAGTAATGTTTTCTCCAGAGGCTCCACAGACATGCCTAAATGGGTGTAGTAACAAAAATAGATGCCTTCTTCACAGAAGATCCAAGCCAAACAAATCAACTGAGAACTGTTGGCAATGCCCACGACCTGACAGGGAAGAAAGAGTTGAGCCAAGAGTACTCATGCCTCTCCTTGTCAATATAACTGAACCCTGAAGGCCGCCCTTGATGTGGAATGACAGCAGCAACTCTGCCACATGCAAAGTGGCATTTTTTTTCTTTTCAATTAAAACAACAAAATTTTTCACCTGGGGTTTATAAATTGATTTTGAAATATAAAGCGTTATGTTTTGCAGTGATTTGTGCTTTAAAAATGGGGACGCTTGCCAGAGGAGCAGTCCAAAGCTCTGCAGCATTCCTCCCTGCCTAAACCAACAGAACCATCATCAGAAACCCAGCTTCCTCCCCAAGACCCCTCCAGGAAAAAGCCCACCAGATCCCACCTCCCCACTGCATCTAGGCCCTGCCCCCATCCTATCCTGAGCTGGGACACAGCTCAATCTCCTGCACATGGGTACATGTGTCAGGAAAAGCCTGCTACCTGCCTGCTCAGGACATTTGTGCCGAGCTCCGTGAAGCCTCGGATGTCCCGTTCCAATTGTTCAGTTTCTCCCGCCAACCCTGACGCCCAGACACTCGAGCTCCAGTACCCCCATGCCACTCATTAGCTAGGCAGCTCTGAAAACAGCATTAGCCTTTCTGGGCTCCACTCCCACGAACAAAATGAAAGACCAGACCAACCAGTAGTTCCCCACTTTGAAATTCATACAACTAGTTTCATTAAAGATCTTGAAATAGTAAATTATTTCTAGGAACATACTCAAAAGAAGTGAAAGTAGGAACTCAAACTGATATTTTACAGCAGTGTTCATAGCAGCATTATTCACAAAAGCCAAAAAGTGGAAACAACTCAAATGTCCATCAATGGATAAATATGCAAAATTTGGTGCATATATATACAATGGAATATTATTCAGCCTTAAAAGGCAAAGAAATTCTGACACACATTACACGTTGTATGATTAGGCTGACCGGACATACCATTTTAAATGGGAAAGAAAACAACAGTACTATACCATTTCAAATGTACATCTAGTCCATATGATTCCACTTATATGAGTAGTCAAATTCACAGAGACAGAAAAGTAGAAGTTAAACAGATTACTAGGGGCTGACTGAAGGAGAAAATGGGGAATAACTGATGAATGGGTATAGGGTTTCAGTTTAGAGTGATATAAAATTTCTGAAAATAGGTAACAGGGATGCACAACATTGAATGTTACTGCCACTGAATTGTACCCTTAAAAATGGCTAAAATGATAAATTTTATGTTATGTACATTTTAACACAATAAAAATAATAATTTTTAGAAATCTTTAAATATTGGCATATCCAATCTGTCGGTCTACCAAGTAAACACAGGAGTTAAATAAACCATCCACTCTTACCCCCGACTCATAAAAGAAAAGCTCTTTTAACACCCCAAAATGGAAGAGTAGATAGAAAGCCCAAAAGGAAAGAAAACCTTCCCTCTGGCAGGTGGTGCCTGTACTCGGATGATATATAACACTGGAAGTATGCACACACGCACTTCACATTGTTCGCATTCTCCTCATTTTACCCCAGGCAAGAGCTGCCTTCTCAGGAGAGCCGCATGTGCACTTCTTCCCAACTCAGTGACATCATGTCAGCAGCTTGGAGTCAGCACGGCGGGAGTATTCACACCCTCCAAATTAGTCCTTGCTCTCAGTCAGGGCATTTTTTCCACACAACCTACTGGTAAACATTTGCCAGCACACCACCAAAGCCAAGAAAGTTTGGTCATGGTCGCTTGCACATGACCTGGCATGAGGAAATTTCTGAATTTGATGACTTCTCAGTTTTCTTACAGCTCAGAAATAGGTTATGATTCCAAAGCATATTGGACTATCCGGCCTCAGCTACACAACTACAAGGCCAGATAGACTACAGCACAAAGACGGAAAGACAAAACTGTGTGTTCTCTTCACACCATTTGCATGCATTACTCACCGAAGGCTTGACGTGATTGACAGCGCAGGGCAGAGCAGGTGGCTGAGTAATATAGATCCATAGGCTCGCACCCTGAAAATGCTGGCTGTGTCCAACTTGGAGCATCGAAGAAAAAATGGGCAAAATTTGTGGGTTTGGTGTGGGACACTCCTTGCCATGTAAAGCTGGTGCAGCCAGGGTCAAGTCTGTCCACCCTGGGTACACCCCTGTCCATGCTGGGCCTCCCTGTGAGCACCTCTGTCAGGTGACCTAGGATTCTCCATCCACCTACACCGTCCCTCTTTAAGGACCTTCTCTAGCAGGTCAGTAAAGCAAAAGTTCCTGGTAAGAGATCGTCATTCTGAAAATTAGCCTTTGCCTGGAGACACTTGTGCATCTCATCCTTCAGAGCCCTGTTCAACACATGGATTTCCCAGGCCGGTATCCTTTTACCTCAGTCCCGATGGCAGAGCCATTTCCAGAGCAGCAGTACACAGGTTAGAGAAAAAGAACTACGTGCTGGTTATCCATAGCTGCATCACAAACCAGCCCAAATTCAGTGGCTTAAAACGGAAAGAGCTGAGAAGGGCTTAGCAGAAGCAGACTGTCTCTACTCCACACGAGAATAGCTGGGTGGCTCCCCGGAGGCCCAGGATCCCCCTTCAAGAAGCTCACTCGCCTAACAGGCAAGGGAAGCCCTTGGAGCTTAGCTGGGACTATCAGATACAACAGTCAGCTCCCCTCCACATGGACCTGGGCTTTGTCACAGAATGGCTGGGTTCCAAGAGCAAGTGTTCCCAGAGACAGGAAGTACAAGCTGCTGGCCTCTGAAGGCCTGGCCCCAGAAGCATGCACAAAGTCACTTCTGCTGCATCTGTTGGTCAAAGCAGCTTTAGAGTTCAAGAGAAGGGGATATGCGCCACCTCTACATGGCAGCCCTGTCTCATATCTACCACATTAAGATGTGAACTGAGTTTCAGTCAAGATGGCAGAATAGGTAAACAGGTGTCACCTACTGACACAATCACATCAAAATTACAACTTAACTGCAGAACAACCACCTAAAGTCGACATAAAGGACCACCTAAAGTCTAACTGAACAAATATTCCTATCACTAAGGACATACAAGAAATAAGAGGGAGGGAAAGCTGGGATGGTTCAGCGGGTTAAGCGCTCGCTTTGAAGCCCCGAGGACCGAGGATCGAATCCTGACTCCGGCCCAGGAGGACCCACATGCTGAGCTGGGGAGTTCCCACAGTTCAGTTCTCTCTCTGTCTCTGTATCTCTCTCTCTTTCTGTCAAAAATAAAAAATAAATAAAAAGAATATGAAGGAGCAAAATGAACATTACAGAAAGATTATTATTGGGGAAGCCGGGATGGCTCAGTGGGTTAAGCACTCGCTTTGCAGCCCCGGGGACCAAGGATCAAATCCCGGCCCCGGCCAATGTGGACCCACATGCTGAACTGGGGAGTGCCCCCAGTTCAGTTCTCACCAGGATGAGACCCCAACCCAGTTCCTGCCCTGTGCAACCCTGCTCCCACCTGTGGAATGAAACTATGTGGCAAAACCAATGATGTACAACTATGGAGACTGCTCTGGGCCCTCCCTTTCTCTCTGTCTCTGTATCTCTCTCTCTCTCTCTCTCTCTCTCTCTCTCTCTGTCAAAAACAATAAAAATAAATCTTTAAAAAAAAAAAGAAATAGGAGGGGCAGAGACACAGAACAGGCTTGTCCCATACCCATGTGAGGCAGTTAAAAATCAAGAGGAATATCTTGGCTGTGGAGGTCCCCCCTGAGAAGTAAGGGTCCCAGCCCCAACCAGGCTCCCCAGCCTAGGGTTCCAGTGCCAAAAAAAGGAGTCCCCACAACTTCTGGCTGTAAAAACCAGCAGAGATGGTGGCTGAGTGTCCCAGAGGGTGGCTGGAGACCCAGATGTTCTTAAAGGGCCCGTGCCCTTACTCACTGATGGAATCTCCCTGAGCTGCAGAGCAGGAGCAGCAGCTCAACAGGCACCAGGGACATACAGTGAGGAACTGAATTGTATCGCTTTGGGGCAAAGGCCGGAAGGGCAGCTTTTTCCCAGCCAGTACTGCTGGCAAAAGCCACTGTTCCTTTGTTGAGCCTCCCACCCCTACCTCCACCCCCCAACTCAGCCTTCAGGCAAAAGGCAGCCTCCATATCTGAGTCTCCATCAACCTGGCTAACCTGTTTTTCCCCACCTGGGTAATTCTCCGAGACCCTGTCCCATGCAACTTGCAGGTCCATGCAACTTGCAGGTCCACCCAAGCTGTTTCCAGTAGCTTTTCCATACAAACAGCCTGTCTTGGTTCATGTTGCTGACTTTCCTAAAATCTCTCAAAAGTTCACATATCTCAAACAAGCAGCATCTGGATTTAACATGTCCCATACCACTTGCTAAACAGCCCTAAGCCCAGCACCAGCAGCAGCCGGCCTCAGTTCACATCTTAGCATCTTCCAGGCACCTCAAACCCCAGCACAAGTCGTAACCATCTGCAGATCACTTTGTAGCTCATAGCAAGTGGTCCCGGGTAGGACACAAGCAGCAGCTGACCTTGGCTGGAATCTAAGCAGCTCCCAAGAGGCTCCAGAACCAACACACATGGTGACCAGCCTCAGACTACACTAGAGCACCAACCAACCACTGTCACAAATGCCACACCCAAAGGGTCCACTAGGAAGGCACCAGAACCCTGCTCTATAGGGTCAGCCCCTGCACAACAGCTCCTCCAGTCATTGCCAATCTTCATAACCAATCACCTTGAGCATCAATCCCACCCATTGATGTGCCAACAGCAATTAAGGCTCAACTACAACAGGAGAGCACACACAGCTCACAACTCGTCCTGGTTCAGGTGACCAGGAAGACTGCACCACTGTGCCTGCCCCACAGGACGCCTACTACATCAGGCCACTCTAGTAAGGCTGCGAAACATAGCAGCCCTACCTAATAACGGGTGTCCCAAAAGTCACGCAAGAAGTAATTTTGATAGAAAACACAGGTTTATAATTAAAAATTGGAAATTTTTTATTGATTCATAAAGTACATAGTATAAGGTTATGTATGAAATAGCATATCGGGTAAATGGCCTCAACGGCTTTGCTGGCACATACGCACTCTGTTGTTGAAATTTTCCATGACCATTTTGCATAAATGTGGCTGAATTTCGTTGATACAGCACTCAATTTCGTCCTTCAAGGCGTGGGTGGTCATGGGCTTGTTGGCATAAACCTTAGACTTCAAAACACCCCAAAGAAAACAGTCCAACAGCTTTAAATCGCATGATCTGGGCGGCCAATTCTGATCACCAAAACGGGAAATTACACGACCAGGAAATGACTCATGCAGCAATTGAATTGTTTCTTGGGCTATATGGCATGTGGCACCGTCTTGTTGAAACCACATGTCGTCCACATCCATATCTTGCAAGTTAGGCACAAAAAACTGGATTATCATGTCGCGATAGCGAGCACCATTAACTGTTATTGCCTGACCAGCCGCGTTTTCAAATTGATGTCCCTGAACTCTCAGCAACACTCCCATGAACTGCTTTGATGTTTTGTGTTGAACAACTTGTTGAAGGACGACCAGAGTATTAAAGATCACTAATTGATCCAGTCTCCCTAAATTTTTTAATTAATCTCTTCACAGTTGATGAAGTTAAATCACCATTCTGACCATATTTTGTACAAGAATTGTGAAATGTAGCTGCCAAACCTTCATTATTTTTAAAATTTTGCTCAACAATGAAAACGTATTGTTCTTTTGTATAGCCCTCCATTTTTAATAACCCTGAACTGTGAGCTGTTATGCTGTCTTTTTTGTTGTTGTTGGCACACTTTACCACACAAATGATGCAAAATTCAAATCTTGTGTGAATTTTGGGATACCCATTACATAGAAACAAACACAGGGAGGTAGACAAAATGAGGAGACAAGAAAACGGGTCCCAATGCAAGAACAAAACAAAACTCCAGAAAAAGAACTAAATAAAATGGAGAAAAGCAATCTACCTGATGCAGTTTCAAACGCTGGTTATAAGGATGCTCAATGAGTTTAGGGGAAGAAATGATGATCTCAGTAAGAACTTCAACAAAGAGACAGGAAATACAAAACTCCCAAAGAGGCCAATACCAAGACATATCATAATTAAAATGCCAACGGTTAAAGACAAAGAGAGAATCTTAAAAGTAGCAAGAGAAAAACAATTAGTTAAGCAGTTAGAAAAAGCAATTAGGGAGCTCCCAAAGACTGTCAGCTAAGTTCTCAACAGACACTTTTCAGACCAGCGGGATTGTCAGAAAATATTCAAAGTGATGAAAAGCAAGGTCCAACAATAACCAAGACTACCCTACCCAGAAAGGCTATCATTTAGAATCAAAAGATATATAAGGAGCTTCCCAGAAAAGGAAAAGCTAAAAGAGTTCATCAACACCAAACCAGTATTACAAGAAATGTTAGAGGGACATCTTTAAGACGAAAAAATATATAAAAAATAAGAATAATAAAATGTCAGTAAGTACATATCTATCAACAATTACTTTAAGTAGAAATGAATTAAATGCTCCAATCAAAAGACACAGGGTGGCTGAAGGTATAAGAAAACAAGCCCATTACATATGCTGCCTATAAGAGACTCACTTCAGATCAAAAGACACAAGCAGACTGAAAGTAAAGCAATAGAAAAACAAATTTTGTGAAAATAAAAATTAAAAAATAAAGGTCAAGGTAACAATACTTATACTAAAACAAACAAATAGACTTTAAATCAAAGGCTAACAAGAGACAAAGAAGGACCCAGTAATTCCACTCCAAGGTATTTATCCAAAGAAATCTCAAACACTAATTCAAAAAGACATACGAGGGGTAGTCAAGAAATTCATGGAATAGGGAAGCCAGGATGGCTCAGCAAGGGAAAAACTGATTCATCCCAGGAGCACAAAGATGATTCAACATAAGCAAATCAAGGTGATACACCACATAAACAAAATAAAAGATAAAAACCATATGATTATATCAATCGATGCAGAAAAAGCATTCAATAAGATACAACATCCATTTATGATCAAAACACTTAATAAAATGGGTATAGAAGGAAAGTATCTCAACATAATAAAGGTCATATATGACAAATCCTCAGCAAATGTCATACTGAACGAGGAAACAGTGAAACCTTTTCTTCTAAAATCAGGAACAAGACAGGGATGTCCCCTGTCACCACTGCTATTCAACACAGTGCTAGAAGTCCTGGCCAAAGCCATTAGGCAGGAAAAAGAAATAAAAGGCATCCAAGTTGGGAATGAAGAAGTTAAACTGTCACTTTTTGCAGACGACAAAATCCTTTATATAGAAAACCCTAAAGACTCCACCAGAACACTATTACAAATAATAAATGAATATAGTAAAGTTGCAGAATACAAAATCAATGCATAAAAATCTACAGCATTTGTATATGCAAACAACAAAACTACAGAAAAAGAAATAAGAAAAGCAATACTGTTTGCGATCAAAACAAAAATAATAGAATACTTAGGAATAAACTTAACAAAAAAACGTGATGGACTTATACACAGAAAACTGTAAAACACTATTAAAAGAAATTGAAGAAGACACAAAGAAATGGAAGGATATTCAATGTTCATGGATTGGAAGAATCAACATACGTAAAATGGCCATATTACCAAAAGCAATATACAGGTTTAATGCAATTCCCGTCAAAATCCCACAACATTTTTTCAAGGAATAGATTTAAAAGATCATCATATTCATATGGACCCACAAAAGACCCCGAATCGCCAAAGCAATCCTCCAAAAAAAGAATAAGGCTGGAGTCATCATGCTCCCTGACTTCAGTCTATACTACAAAGAATCAATAATCAAAACAGCTTGGTATTGGCAGAAAAATAGACACAAAGACCAATGGAACAGAATTCAAAACCCAGAAATAAACCCACAAATATATAGACAGATAATTTTTGACAAAGGAGCAAAAAATATACAATGGAGCAAAGAAGGCCTCTTCAGTACGGTAAGTGGTGCTGGGAAAATTGGAAAACCACATGCAAACAAACGAATCTGGACTGTGAACTGTCATCATATGCCAAAATTAACTCAAAGTGGATTAAACACCTCCACATAAGACCCGAAACAATAAAGTTCATAGAAGAAAGTATCAGTATTAAACTTATAGACCGTGGGTTCAGAGAGCACTATATGAACTTGACCCAAAAGCAAGGGGAATAAAAGCAAAAATAAATGAATGGGACTATATCAAACTAAAAAGCCTCTATACAGCAAAGGACCCCATCAACAAAGTAAAAAGGAAACCAACCGAATGGGAGAATATATTTGCAAACAATACCTCTGATCAGGGGCCAATATCTAAAATATATAAAGAACTCATACAACTCAACAACAACAAAACAAATGATCCAATTTAAAAAATGGGCAGATGACCTAAACAGACACTCCTCCCCTGAAGACATACAAACAGCCAACAGATATATAAAAAATGCTCCACATCACTAGCAATTAGGGAGATGCAAATAAAAACCACAATGAGATACCATCTTACACCTGTTAGAATGGCTATAATCAACAAGACAAGGGATAACAAGTGCTGGAGAGGCTGTGGACAAAAAGGAACCCTCATACACTGCTGGTGGGAATGTAAACTGGCACAACCACTATGGAAGGCAGTGTGGAGATTCCTCAAAAAATTAGAAATGGAATTGTCATATGACCCAGTCATCCCTCTACTGGGCATCTACCCAAAAAACCTGAAAACCTTAATCTTTAAAGATGTTTGTACCCGCATGTTCATCGCAACACTGTTCACAGTGGCCAGAACATGGAAACCACCAAAATGCCCTTCGATAGACGACTGGATAAAGATGTGGTACATTTACACAATGGAATACTACTCAGCGATAAAAAAAAAAAGATGAAATACAGCAATTTGTGACAACACGGATGGACCTCGAAAGCATCTTATTAAGTGAAATAAGTCAGACTGAAAGGAGGAAACACATGACCTCACTTATAGGTGGAATATAAAATTGAAAGTAACAAAGAAACAAAAACTCACCCGGACAGTCAGTGGTTTGGTGGTTGCCTGGGGGTGAGGGTGGGATGTTGGGGGGAAGGCTGGGTGGGGCATGGGGAGGGGATATCAAATGTAAAAAATAATAATAATAAAATAGAATAGATACAACAAAATTGTTAATAAATAAAAATAAAAGAAATTCATGAAACGGGGAAGCCGGGATGGCTCAGCAGGTTAAGTACTCGCTTTGCAGCCCCAGGGACCTAGGATCAAATCGAAACTCTGGCCTGTGCAGACCCATATGCTGAACTGGGGTGCTTCCCATGCAGGAGGCCCCCAGTTCAGTTCTCACTCTCCCCCACCCCACCTCTGTTTGGCACCTGGTCAAGGGGCGTGCCTGCCACGCAGGAGGCCCCCAGCCCAGTTCCTGCCCTGCACAGCCCCCACCTACCTGTGTGGAACAAAACCATGTCAAAAACTGATGATGTACAACTATGGAGACTGCTCTGGGCTCTCCCCCTTCTCTCTGTCTCTTTCTGTCTCTGTCTCTTTCTGCCTCTGTCAAAAACAATAAAATAAATCTTGGAGAAAAAAAAGAAATTTGTGAAATGGAGGGAAAGAAGGGTAAAAAAAAACCTATTTATTACTTTTCCTTTTTAATATATTCCCCCTTAACACTAATGCAATTTTTCAGATCTTTCAATAAATATATACCTTTGAAAACAAATGTTTTATTTTTGCCCTCAAATTGCACCTTTAACCTCTTTGTTATTTCTTTCTTTGAAGCTGTTTTCTCATACTTGGGAACAAATAATAATCATATAAAGCCAGGTCTGGACTGTAGGGAGGGTAGTTTAATGTTTAGGAGCCACAGTCATGAAGAGTAACCAACACAACATGACTCTTGTGCTGTACAAAAGCAGCAACCCTTTGGTCGATCTTCCTCTTCTTTTATCCTTCATAGATTCTTTTTAACTGCTTCAGCAGGCTGAAAATGTACTCTCCAGCTATTGTGACACCCTTATCCTTCTAACTGATCAGCAGGATACCTTCCATGTCCCAAAACACAGTAGCCATGATTTTTCCAGCCGTTTGCAGCACCTTGAACTCCTTAGGGGGTGACGTGCCCTTTCCATGCCACTGCATGGACTCCTACTTTGACTCAGGCTCATCACGATGAACCCAAGTGTCATCTCCAGTGACTATTTGGTTTAAGCTTCATCTTTGTTGTCTCTGCAGAGGTGCAAAATCTGCCATGAACACTTGATGCGCTATTGTTTTTGAAGCACCGTGAGCATTCTTGGTGCTCGAGTTCCACTGACATTCTTAAATGCTGATGGAGAACATTCAAAATGTTTCTATTAATAGGTGATACTCCAAACATTTCTGCAAGCTGCTTTTTACTCATTCTGGCATCTTCCCTACAAGTATGTCAACTTTTTTGACAATCTCTGAGAAAGTAGTCTCAACAGGGTATCCCTGACGGAGGTCTTCTTCAAGGACTCTCTGCCTGGCTTGAAAATGCTATGCCACTTGTCAACCATGGATTTCCCAGAGCAACAGTCCCATACACTGCTAACATCTCTTCCAAAATGGTTTGAGGTGTTTTCCCTTGTTTTGTGAGGAACTCAATGATGCTGTGAAAATCAGCTTTATCCCCACTAGGGGATCTCTTCATGTTTGATGTGCTTCTTCAGCATATCTGAAAGAACACGAACGCAAGTCGGCTGAAATTAGGCACATGCACTATAACAAGTCACACAATCAAACTGTCTGCACCAGTGTTCCCACCTCTCCATTAACCCCCTCCCCTCCCCCCTCCCCGGTACTATGAATTTCTTGACCACCCCTCGTATTCACCCATTTCTTCACTGCAGCATTATTTATAATAGCCAAGATACGAAAGCAACCTAAGTGCCCATCTACAGATGACGAGCTAAAGAAAAGGCAATACATATATACAATGGAATATTAGTAGGTCGTAAAAAAGAACAAAATCTTGCTACCTGCAACAACAGGGATGGACCCAGAAAGCATTATATGAAGTGAAATAAGTTGGAGAGAGAAAGATAAGCACCATATGATTTCACTTATATGCGGAATCTAAGAGACAAAATAAAGAAAAATAAAAACAGAAATAAACTCCTAGATACAGAGAGCCCTTTGATGGTTGCCAGATGGGAGAGAGATTGGGGACATCCATGAAAAATGGGAAGTGACTAAGAAGTAAAACTTGGTAGTTACAAAATAATCATGGGGATGTAAATTATAGCACAGGAAATATAGTTAATAATGTTGTAATAATTATGTATGGTGTCAGATGGGTACTATATTTATCAAGGTGATCACTTCATAAATTGCATAAATGTCTAATCACTGTTGGATACCTGAAACTTGTGTAGTATTGTATGTCAACTCTAGCTGAAAAATCAAAATTATCATTTTTATTAATTGTTAAATTTATTGGGGTGATTTTGGTTGGTAAATGTTATATAGGTTCTAGGTGTACAATTCTACAGTAGATCATCTATGTACTGCATTATGTGCTTACCACCTAGAGTTAGTTCTCTTTCCATCATCATGTATTTGATGCCTCCTCCCTACTCCACTACCCTACTCTCCTCTTCCACAAAACTATTGACTATGTCCTTGAGTTTTCGTTCCTTTGTCACTTTCAGTTTTATATTCCACCATATTACGTGAGATAAGTCAGAATGAAACAATCAAAATTAGTTTTTAAAAAGGTGTGAACTAAAAATTCTGTTCTGCTTGAGGGGTCACTTAGGAACCATAGGACAGTCATATCACGTCTCAGTGGAGCTTAAGCTTGGAGTATAAGATCCATAAAGATTGACTGAGTGGCCAGCACAGTGCCTCACACAGGCATTCAATAAATGTTTGCGGAATTGTTCAATTTAAGAATCCCATTCTAAAGTTTCTTTTTCTTTTAAATCCCATCAGAATTCCAAAACCAGGTGTGGGGACAAGAGAGGAAGGATACTATCAACTGCATATGAGTAAAAGAACAAATTCTAAATTAGAGTAAAACTACACTGAAATGTCTGGGAAAATTAAGATAGAGGGAAACAGCCATCTGTCAACTTGTTAAATTAGCTTCCAAACAACATGATATAGTTCAATATAAGAAAAGGGGGGGAGGGAGGAATAGTGCCATTTAAACAGATCAAAATCAGTTATTAACCAGAGTAAAGCTGACTTTAGCTACTGATGAAATTACATATGGTACTCGTTTTAGCCTCCAGTAAGTCTTACATATAAATGTTTTATTTCCAAGTGAAGACAGCTTTCCAAATTCTATAGGTGACACATTATATCATACAGAGCTGCATGTCTGGAAACAATTTTAGGGCTCCATTGCATCTTTATTGTTCACAATTTTAATATCCTAATAACACACAAATAGCATTTTATTCCTTAAAGGAACACTGCATTACTGTAAAATTCCATGGCATGCACCTTTGCAAAGGCAGATGGCTCTGCACATAACACTATTATAATACATATATAATTACCTACATCACAAATATTTTCAAAATTGAAACTGCTAAGCTTTCTTGCTTGTCACTTTTTCTTATGCTGTCTCCATAGCAACTTGCTTTCCCCTCCCCCAGAGACAAAGAGAACACAGAAGACATCTTTAAATTGGCATAAATTAGAGACAAATTCTTTACTTAATCCGATGCACAGCTTACTCTAATGATTACCACACACCGGAATTATCCAGACATAATAATGTAGTTCTCAAAAATGCACCACATAAACAGACCTGTTTACACTCGGTGACAGCCTGATTATAAAATATGGCATGCAGTTTTCTGTGAGCATTGCTCTCATCCTCTGCTTATCATCTTCTGTAACCACACCACCCCTCCTCCCAGCACCTACAGCCTGCCATGCCCTTTCCTCAAAATGACCCAGGACAGTTCCTGCCTCAGGTACCCAAGAGCTCGTGAACAACTCTCACCTTCAGCTAAGGCAGAGCTCAGCCAAATATAGGTGTGTCAAGGTGGATTTCAGTCATGAAACAGACTTACCGGTAACTAACCCGAACACCAGCTCACGGCCCAGAACTGGGCAGAGAAAGTATCAAGAATTATCTCAATTAACTTTGACAACTGGCACTGGGACAGCACGTACAAGAGTTATGAACTTCTTGGTCCCTCTCTTTTCACAAATCCTCTACTTCACAACCAGAGTTAAAACACCCTGCAGAGTCCCTGTAATATAGTAACATGTGACACTGAGCAGAATCTCCAGGGATGGAAGGACTGCCTTGCCCTCCCATTCACACACGTTCAGTTCATAAACTATCCTTAGGGCCACAGTAGAGGCCGAAAGAGCAACCCCAGGGTCCCAACTACCTCTTAGCCTTCCAACACTTTCTAAAAAGTAAACATGACAAACTCAGTATTATGAGGAGCTGGAGGAAACATGCACCTACTTTTTTAAGTAAACAAATAAAACACAATCCTACGGTTTCTTCTGATGGAAAACAGGAAGGAATGAGGAGAAAATTTTAGCTTGAGGTCCCAGAGTGTGACACACACATATACACAGAGCATGTCACCTGCCTCAGGTGAACTGCCTAGGAGGCATCACAAAAGAGCACAGCCCCCCACCCACGCAGACAGCAAGAAACACAAAACAACAGCCCCCACAGAGCCTGAAGAGAGCCGGTGCCACCAGCAGCTGCTCTCTCTCATGTGTGAGAAACATGCCCTTCTCTTTTCCCAAAAGTTATTTTTGGGAAAAAACTCACGTAAGTTGCTCTATTTTAAAAGTTACACTTCCAAAATTATTTACTGTGTTTTTCACACTATAAGACACACCTGACCATAAGATGCACCTAGGTTTAGAGGAGGCAAACAAGAAAATAAATATTCTGAACCAAACGGTGTACTAATATATTTAATAAAATATAGAAGAATAATATTTCAACCATGTAAAGTCAACAGCGGTATTAGAACCATCATCACTGTCATTAACAAGTGAGGAGAGACTTTAAGATTCAAGCACTCTTCTAGTTTTCTGGAAACCCTAAGAACTCATCATCACTAGTGTCAGAATTTATGACGCTCAGTTACTCACAATCGCTGATACCACTTTCTTCGTTCTCTGCATATATGATACTATCTTCAGTTCCATCCAAGGCATTGCTAACGCCATATTTTTTGAATGACCGTGCAACGGTTTCGTCCTTTACTGATATAATGGTTTAACCTATTCACAAACTTGAGCGGTAGTGGGCCTCTTCGTTTGTCCAGTAGGTGTCAGATCATGATTTCTAGCAGCCACCCATTTGTTCCACTCTTCTTGAATAAAGACTTTAAATGCTTTGTTGATGGAAACATCGAGAGGATGCAACTGGCTGGTAACACCCCCAGGAATTACAGCCAAATGAGTCTTCACTTCTTTAAAACTCTTTTTTGTAGTTATGCTAATATGTGCTCTAACCTGGTCAAGCACTAATAAAGCAGGTGTTTTCAGAAGCCCTCCAGGACGTAGTCTGCAGGTGGAAAATCACCCATGCACAGCAAGCAGGTACAGGTCAGAGTAGACACATGGGGTAGCTAAAGAAAGGCCTGCGCCATCCTCCCCCCCCAACCCAATGATCCTTCCAACAGCGCACTACTCCCTCCAACATGCACAGACAGGCTCATTGTCCTACACAACAACAGCCACCTCAGTCTCCTGCATAAACTGACCATTTTTCTGGAGCCACAGACTGGCACTGAGATGGTGTGAGACCAGGGCATCACAGAATAGGAACTAAGAGATTAAAAAGTACCTCTAACCTTCCGAAAGCTCCACTTTCCCCACTTCTCCCTTGGCAGTTAGCTGGTTGGCAGTGGAGGAGGTTCTGCTGGCACAGACACCACCCAGTGTCAAAGACAATTGGCAGTTGGCAAAGTGCACTCAGACCTGTTATTAGCCTCAGCTGATTCAACAGGCCAGCGGTTGTAGCTGGGAGTGTCAAGCAGCTCTTTGCACTTTCCCAGGTCCCGGGTGATGGGCAGAGGCGGACAGCAACTGACCAGATGCCCTGAGATTCAGCAGTAAAGTGAGACATTTAAGCATCCCCAGGGGTTTTTCGTAGGCCTACCACTTCCTCTTTTAACAGCTGTTGCTACCGCTGACAGGTCAGGTAATACACGTGATGGTCTGTGATGCAATATTTGCTCCATAAGACACACAGACATTTCCACCCACTTTTGGGGGGAAAAAGTGTGTCTTATGGAGCAAAAAAGATGGTAGTTGAAACATAATAAAGCCTTTAGTTTGGTCCCCAGTTCCAGTTTACAGAAAATACACAGAATCAAGAAATAAGTTATTAAAATGACACCATCAAAAGATAACAGATCCAGAATGTGGGATATTTTATAAAAAGAACTGGCCTAGTATCTTCAAAAGGTCAATGCCTTGGGAAACAAAGTTAAGGGGACAGTTCTAGAACAGCAGTACTCCAACAGGATTAATTTGCCCACTGCGGGCACTTAGCAATGTCTGGAGAAGTTTTTGGTTGTCACATGGAGGCTGTGATGTGACTGGCATCTAGAGAGTCAGGCCAGGAATGCTGTTCACCACATACTTTACATGCTTATCTGAGGAACAGTGGGGCAGCTGAGAAACCTGGTCCAGAATAAGAGAGATAAGGGGGCATAGAAGGAAAGCAGTGAATGAACCTAGTTTTAACAAAACCTACAAAAAAATTTTAAGGGACAATTGGGAAACCCAAATGTGGACCATAATTCATATGATACGAATAGTGTTAGAAAATTCTTGTTACCTCTCGTAGGTAGAACAACAGTGTTAAAATAGAATGCCCTTGAACTTCAAAGATATATGCTGAATTACTAAAGATGAAACAACATGATCCTTGCAAAAAAAGGTTTCATGGTTCATCCAAAATAGATAGCTATATAAAAAGAAAAAGCAAACATGGCAAAATTAATAGCTAAATACAAGTGATAAAGATACAGTCATTCAGCAGATTTCTCTTTTTTCAATTATTTGTTTTTCAATTACAGTTGATATTCAATATCATTTTATATTAGTTTCAGTTGTACAGCATAGTGGTTAGACATTTGTATAATTTCTGCAGTGACTCCCCTCCTCCGACCCCCATTAGTCTAGTACCTACCTGGCACTATTAGTTGTTGCAACATTATTGACTATATTCTTTATGCTATACCTTATATCCCCTTGACTATTTTGTAACTACTATTTTGTATTTCTTTATTCCTTCAACTTTTTCCCAGCTCCCCAACCTCCCTCGCTTCTGGCAACCATCATTTTGTTCTCTGTATCCATCTGTTTCTATTTTATTTGTTTAATTTGTTCTTTAAATTCCACATATAAACAAGATCATATGTTATATGCTGAACTGGGGAGTTCCCCCAGTTCAGTTCTCTCTCTGTCTCTGTATCTCTCTCTCTTTCTCTCTCTCTGTCAAAAACAATAAATAAATAAATAATAATAATAAAAATGTGTATACATTATTTTGGCATCCTCTGTATATCAGTAATTACATTAAATGTAAATGGATTATATACTTCAGCTAACATAAAAAATTTTATAACACCATGAATAAAAATACAGAAGAAATCCCAAACTTGGAGGATATATTTCAATTCATATATAACCAAATGATCAGTATCCAAAACAAAAGACTTTTATGAATCAACAAGAATAAAGAAAAAAAAATTCAACCCAATAGTATAAAGGGCTTGAACTGGCATTTCAGAGAAGAGAAAAATGTGAATAGTCAAACATGAAAAGCTCAACCTTATTAGAAATCAGAAATATGCAAATTAATCACTAGGTATTCTTATACACTGTTGTGGAATAAATATTAGCACAACTACAATGCAAAATTTGTCATTAGTTAATAAAGCAAGAAAATCTAATAAAAGCAAAAGCAGCAATTTTATATCTCAATACTCTAGAGACAATCTTCACACACACCAGGAAACATTTATAAGATGATTATACACAGCAAAACTGGTTTTAACAGTGCCAAACTAAAAACCACTCACGTGTCCATCAATAGTAAGATGGACAAATAAATTGTACTTATTTAATGAACTGTTATACAGCAGTAAAAATGAATGAATTACAGCCATATTCTATAGTAATGATAATTCTCAGGACCATAATGTAGAGCGAGAAAAATAAAGAATACATTCTACATGTTCTATTTACGTTCAAAAAAAAAAAAGATCATATGTTAGTTGTCTTTCACAGTCTGGATTATTTCACTTAGCATAATAGATCCATCCATTTTGTCACAAATGGTAAGATTTCATTCTTTTTTATGGCAGAATAATATTCCATTTTAAATATGTCCCACATCTTCTTTGTCTAATCGTTTATTGATGGACACTTGGGTTGCTTCCACAGCTTGGCTATTGTAAACAGTGCTGCAATTAACACAGGGATGCATATATCATTTTGATTTAGTGTCCTGAATTTCTTCACATAAATACCCAGAAGTACAATGGCTGGGTCATAAGGTAGTTCTATTTTTAATTTTTTGAGGAACCTCCATACTACTTTCCATAGTAGCTGCACCAATTCGCAATCCCACCAACAGTGCAAAGGGATTCCCGTTTCTCTACATCCTCACCAACACTTGTTGCTTGTTGATTTATTGATGATGGCCATTCTGACATGTGTGATGTGATATCTCATTGTGGCTTTAATTTGCATTTCTCTAATGGTTAGTGATGTTGAGCATCTTTTCATGTGTCTACTGGCCACATGTATATCCCCTTTGGAGAAATATCCATTCAGGTCCACTGCCCATTTTCTAATTGGATTGCTGAATTGTATGAGTTTTTATAAATTTCAAATATTAATCCTTTATCAGATAGATGTACTGTTGGTGAATATCTTCCCCCATTCAGTAGGCTGTCTTTTCATTTTGTTGGTGGATGGCTTTGCTGTGCAAAAACTTTTTAATTAGTGTAGTCCTATTTGTTTGTTTTTTCTTTTGTTTCCCTTGCTCAAGGAAATAAATATAATAAGAAAAAATATTACTAAAAGCATTGCCTGAAAGTTTACTACCTGGTATGCTTTCTTCTAGGAGTTTTATGGTTTCAAATCTTACATTTAAGTCTTTAATCCATTTTCAGTTTATTATTGCATATGGTGTAAAAAGGTGGTCTAGTTTTCCTTTTTCTTTTTAAGATATCTGTCCAGTTTTCCCAACAGCATTTATTAAAGAGACTGTCTTTATCCAACTGTATGTATATTCTTGGCTCCTTTGTCATAAATTGGCCATATATGTGTGGGTTTATTTCTGGGCTCTCTATTATGTTCCATTGATCTATGTGGGTGTTTTTATGCCAGTACCATGCTGTTTCTATTACAATAGCCTTGGAGTATGGTTTCCTATCAGGTAATGCCATACCTCCAATTTAGTTCTTCTCAAGATTGCTCTGGTTATTCAGGGTCTTTTGTGGTTCCATATAAATTTTAAGATTATTTGTTCTATTAATAATTTTTTTAAATGCCATTGGTTTTGATAGTGAGTGCATTGAATCTATGAATTGTTTTGAGTAGTATGGACATTTTAACAATATTAATTCTTCTTATCCATGAGCATGATATGTGCTTCTATTTATTTGTATCTTCTTTAATTTTTTTCTTCATCATCTTATAGTTTTTGAGAGGCCTTTTACCTCATTGGCTAAATTTATTCCTAGGTACCTTTTTTTTTTTTTTTCTTTTGATGCAAGAGTAAATGAGATCATTTTCTTAATTTCTCTTTCTGACAGCTCATTATTGGTATATAAAAATGTAACCAATTTCTGAATATTAATCTTGTATCCTGCTACTTTATCAAACTCATTTATCAGTTCTAATAGTTTTTTGATGGTGTTCTTGGGGTTCTCCATATACAGTATCATGTCATCTGCAAATAATGACAGTTCTACTTCTTCCTTTCTAATGTGGGTGCCTTTTATTTCTTTTTCTGTCTGATTGCTGTGGTTAGGACTTCCAATACTATGTTGAATAAAAGTGGTAAAAGTGGGCATCCTTATCATGTTCCTGATATTAAGAACACTTTTAGCTTTTCCCTTCTCAGTATGATGGTAGTTGTGGATTTGTTGTATGTGACCTTTATTATGTTGAACTATATTTCCTCTATTCCCATTTCACTGAGATTTTTTATCATAAATGGATACTGAGTTTTGTCAAACCCCTTTTCTGTATTTATTGATATAATCATATAGTTTTAACCTTTTGTTTTGTTTATGCAGTGTACCACATTAATTGATTTGTGGATATTAAACCAACTTTGCTTTGCAGAAATAAATCCCATTTAATCATGGTGTGTGATCTTTTTAATGTATTGCTGAATTCAGTTTGCTGATATTTTCCAGAGGATTTTTGCATCTACATTCATCAGGGATATTGGCCTATAATTTTTTTTCAATGTTTTTGTCTGGTTTTGGAACCAGAGTAATGGTGGCATCATAAAAACAGCTTAGGAGCTTTCCCTCCTCTTGAATTTTGTGAAATAGTTGGAGAAAGACAGGTGTTAATTTTTCTTTGACTGGTAAAATTCACCTGTAAAGCCATCCAGTTAAGGCTCTTTTATTGGGGGTGGGGGGTGAGCGGTTGATTACTGATTTGACTTTGTTAGTAATAATCAGTCAGGTCAGATTTTCTGTCTCTTCTTAATTCAGTCTTGAAAGATTGTATGTTTCTAGAAATTTATCCATTTCTTCCCATTTGTCTAATTTGTTGTCATATTATTCCTTGTAATATTTTCTTATAATCCTTTGTATGCAAGGTGATAATAAAATTTATGAAACAGGTGGTTATTGAAGAGGTAGGAGCACTGTGCACACAGTTTGATTGTGTGACTTATTATTAGTACATGTGCCAAATTTCAGCCTACTTGAGTCCATGTTCTGTCAGATATAACTGAAGAAGCATGTCAAATTAGAAGGAAGCCCCAACGATGGATGAAATTGAATTTTATGGCTTCATTAAGTTTGTCACAAAACAAGGGAAAACTCCTCAAACCATTTTGGAATAGATGTTAGTGGTTTACAAGGACTGTTGTCCTGGGAAATCCATGTTTTACAAGTGGCAGAGCATTTTCAAGCCAGGCAGAGAGCCTCTGAAGACAACCTCTTTCTGGGAGGCCCTGTTGAGGCTACTTCCTCAAACATTGTCAAAGAAAGTTGAAAAACTTGCAGGGGAAGATGCCAGAATGAATAAAAAGCAGCATGCAGAAGAAATCTTTGGAGTATCATCAACAAACATTTTGAATATTCTCCATCAGCATCTAAGCATGTCAAAAGTCAGTGTAAAATGGGTACCAAGAATGCCAACAAGAGTGTGTCAAGTGTTCAAGACAATGTTTAGACCTCTGCAGAAACAAAAAAAGATAAAGTTTTCAACTGAATTGTCACTGGAGATGAAACTTGGGTTCACCATGATGAGCTTGAGTCACAGCGGGAGTCCGTGCAGTGGCATGAAAAGGGCACACCACCCAATAAAAAGTTCAAGGTGTCGCAATCAACTGAAAAAGTCATGGCTATTGTTGTTTTGAATACTGAGGTTATACTGCTGGTCAATTACAAGGATAAGTATGTCACAATAACTGGAGAGGACTATTCCAGTCTGCTGAAACTGTTCAAAGAATCTGTGAAGGAGAAAAGAAGAGGAAAATGGACCAAAGGGATGTTGCTTTAGCACGACAATGCTCCCGTGCACAAGAGCAATGTTGCATTGGCTACACATCATGACTGTGGCTTCCAAACATTAAACCACCCTCCCTACAGTCCAGACCTGGCTCCACCTGATAATTATTTGATCTCAGATATGAATATAACAGTTTGAGGGGAAAAAATTTACAGATGACAAAGAGGTTAAAGGTACAATTTGAGGACAAAAACAAAACATTTGTTTTCAATGGTATAAACTAATTGAAAGATCTGAAAAGTGTATTAGGGTTAAGGGGGAATATAGTGAAAAGGAAAAATAATCATTTTTTGTACCTTTCTTACCCTTCATTCTGTGAATTTCTTGACCACCCCTCCTATTGTTTGCAGTGTTCATTGTCACTTTTCCACTCTCTTTTTTAGATTTTGTTTATTTGGGTCTTTTCTCTTTTTTCCCTTGATGAGTTTAGTTAAAGGTTTATCAATTTTGTTTATCTTTTCAAAGAACAAGCTCTTCAGTTCATTGATCTTTTGTAAATTTTTTAGACTCTGTTTCCACTCTGGTTTACTATTTCCTTCCTTCTCCTCACTGTGGGCTTTGTTTGCTGCTCTGTTTCTAATTCTGGTAAGTGTACAGCTAGGTTGTTTATTTGAGATTTTTCTTGTTTCTTGAGGTAGGCCTGTATTGCTATAAATTTCTGTCTTAGGGCTGTTTTTGCTGTGTCCCATAGATTTTCAGTCGTGTTTTCATTTGTCTCAAGCTATCTTTTGATTTCTTCCTTGATCTCATTGTTGACCCATCCATTATTTAGTAGCATGCAATTTGGCCTCTGTGTTTGTTTTTCTGGTTGTTGTTTTTTTTCTTGTAATTGATTTCTAGTTTCATAGCATTGTAGTCAGAAAAGATGTTTGATATGATTTCAATCTTCTTAAATTCATTGAGACTCATTTTGTGGCCTCACACATGGTCTATCTTGGAAAATGTTCCATGTGCACTTAAAAGGAATGTCTATAATGCTGCCTACGGGTAAAATGCTCTAAAAATATCAATTAATTCCATCTACTCTAGTGTGTCATTTAAGTCCACTGTTTCCTTCTTGATGTTCTGTCTGAAAGATCAGTCCATTGGTGTCAATGGGGTAATAAAGTCTCCTATTATGATTGTATTACTATTGATCTCTCCCTTTACATCAGTCAATATGTGCTTTATATATTTTGGTGCTCTTATGTCGGGTGAATAAATGGTTACAAGAGTTATATCCTCTTGTTGGATTGATCCCTTTATCATTATATAACATCCTTCTTTGTCTCTTACTATAGACTTTGTTTTATCTATCTATCTATCTATCTATCTATCTATCTGTTAAATTTATTGGGGTGGCATTGGTTGGTAAAAATGATAGTTTCCAGGTGTACAATTGTATATTACATTGTCTGTGTATTGCATTATATGCTCAACACCCAGAGTCAGTTCTCTTTCCATCGCCATATATTTGATGCCCCCTCCTTGCCTCCCCCACCCCTTCCCTAGACTTTATAGATTTTGTTTTAAAGTCTATTTTGTCTGATATAAGTATTGCTACACC
>PVKE010007920.1:0-49208 GCA_004027555.1 Craseonycteris thonglongyai
AATGTTCCTTAATGTGCCTTTATAAACAGCCCCTTTTAAATCATAATTTGTCCTGAAGCTACTCTTTCTTCTATTTATTGAGTCGTGGTAAAGAATAGTCAATAGGTCAAGACATTCTGTGAAAAGAATTAAGGGATGAATATAAAAACTGCTATTGGAGTGACCCTTATTGAAGTGTGCATTTCATATTTATCAAATACCACTATACACATCAAAGGACTCAGATGCTTAAACTAGAGTTGGAGGTTAGTGTGATCCCTTCCTTACTATGTGTCAGTACATAATACACATTCTTATAATAACCCTGCATTAAGAAGCCTCCTTGTCTCACAGGCAAGGAATCTGATATTCAGAGGTTAACCAACCCCTCACTGTAATAGTAACCATTGAAGGCCCTATTGATCAGATGGGGCCCTAGGATGCATTTACCCAATCTTAATACTTAAAGCTCTTAATACTGCCTGCCTTTGTCCTACCCATTAATGTCAGTCTTACTGCCCTAATTAGGTTGTAAATTCCCTCAAACCAAAATTTCAGAAATGAGGGGGAGAGGGTGGTGGTGGCATGGAATCCAATCTCTACAGATAAATAAAGGTTTTGAGAAGAATCAAAGCCCAGATGCCAAGGCCTGGATGTGAGCTCCCTTCAGCATACCACGTTGTCTCACCTGCCTCCCACAGCCTCTGGGGCAAGCATTCTCAACCCACTGGGGATGATTTTGCCCCCAAAGGAGTGAAATCAATTTTGGGGGGGAGGGGCAAAAAATCTTAGATGTTACAATGGTTTGTGCTCTTCCAAAACTCAATTTTACCCAACAAAATATTGCTTGGGTAGAAATTTAATTTTCTCCTGAAACAGTGGCCTGATCATTCTAAAAGGTTGAGGAAAGAGTCATTGATCTAAGAAGCCAAGGCTCACACATCTCACTGTGCCACAGCGAAAGCTTTCCACCCGGACTTCTAGCACCTGATATTCTCTCTGCCGAACAACTTGTGCAGGTATCTCGTCAGAGTCCATTCACACAACAAATATTTGTGTGCCTGCTATGTACACTAAAGCCAGGCTAATCTTTCACAATAACACTCTTGTGCTGGTCCTAAACTGTTTAAAAACAGCCAGTGGCTTCCCCTGTTACAATGAAGTTCTGACTAGTGAGCCTGATGCTCAGAGCGCTGTGAAAGCTGACCTGACCTGACTGTGGAGCCCTAGCTCCACACAGAACTCCCTGCTGCAAGGGGACTCATTACCTATCTTCCAAACACTTCCTGATGTTCCATCTTGGAGTCTTTCCCTCTTATCACAATCCTTTCAGCCTCCAAAGCTGAGAAGGGCAACCCTCACCCACCACCTAACCTTGAAACTTTTTCTTTGGTTGGTTTTACTGTTACATTTTACTCCCCCATAAGCTAAGGTGACCAGATTTTAACATTGGTAAAGCGGGACACCATTGACCGGGGGGGAGGGGGTTCTTGATTAAAAATGTGGTCTATCTCCCGCCGTTCCCTAGCTTGTCGTGCATTCTTTCCAAAAATCGGAACTTTTTAAAAACACCGCGGGACGCAGGACAAATTGTTAAAAATTGGGACTGTCCCGCCAAAAGCGGGACGTCTGGTCACCTTACCATAAGCATCATCCTTTGACATATTAAGGAATTCATATGCTCTTTCCAATCCACAGAACAAACGCATGCCTGGGTTGGCCTGCTTAGTGTATTTTGGTAATTTTTACTGTAACTACCTGTATGCTTGTGCAGCCCTTCATTAGTTCATTTATTCATCACCTGCTATGAACCATCCCCTTCCTAGATCCTGGGGACATGGATTCCCCAGGATCCATGTAATAGAGATCCCTATCCTCTATTAACTCACAATCTAAGGGGAAAGACAGTTCAGTTGTAATGCTATAAAGACTATCCTAGAGATTTGGAAGAATGGTGGGGGTGGAGAGTGACTAGCTCTGATTTCTCACATAGAGAAGGGAGGAAACGCAGCCCAGAGGGAACAGGGCTGCAAGACCCCGAACAGCAAAAGCAGAGGGTGTTTCTGAGGACCAGTGAAAGGTGGTATGGTTGGAATCTGGGCTGCAGCACTTCTCAGCCTTTAAGGGGCACCCAAATCACCTGCGACTTCTTACCACCTGAGGTGGGGGCCGAGGCTCTGCATTTCTAGAAAGCTCCCTTGAGTTGCAAAGGCTTACAAGACATGGGCCTAAGAGGACTAAGGCACTTCCGGGCGGTTATCCTCTTCTGGTTTCCTTCAAAAAAAAGACATGAATGCTATTTGTTTAGAGTGTATATCTCCTACAAGGAAAATAAAATGTGCTTTGCCATCTTATTCCATAAACATAAGGATGTAGTACATCTGTGTGGTCTGGGTTTTGGAACAGACCAGCTATTTATTTTTGGCCTTTAGATTTATCTTCTGCATCCCAAACTCCCACCATTGATTAGGTGATTGGTCATAGAGGAGCTGTCACCCCCGGCAACCACATACCTCCCGCACCCCCTCAGGACTCCTTCCCAAGCATATGAGGGACAGCTCCAGAGCCCCCATGCTACTAGGTAGTGACAGCAACAGGCAAGGGTATCTTTAACCTCTCAATAAAGGGTATCTTGATTTGATTTATACTGAATACAGTATAGCCTCATTGACTCAGCCTCTATTAGTGTGAAATGGGTGATAATTTGGATAATTAACATTCACTTCTCAAATCATTTCTTCATAAATAGGACAAGGTCTGATAATATAGTTGTGATTATAAAGATGGTTAACACTTGAAAAGATTTCAAGTAAACACACATGGCTTTAGAAACATCTATATATATATATATATATGTTTATATGTTTATATATTTATATATATATATATATATATATATAGAGAGAGAGAGAGAGAGAGAGAGAGTGAATATCTAGGTAGTGACAGCAATGGGCAATGTTCTTCCATTTCTAATTTATATATATATATATATATATATATATATATTCATCCACTCTTTACAAGTAGCTGTGTAATTTGTTTATTTCCTAAAAGGTTCTCATTGATCTACTCTCAGAGGCTGTAAGGAAATAACAATTATAGTGACAACAAATATTTATTGGGAGTTATAAAATGTTTTCTGTACATTTGTAATGTGAAGATTCAAAAGTTTAAAAACAAATTTTTTAACTAATTATTATATTTGGAGAAAATGCATCCATTATAGGAAGTTCCCTGTACCCGTGCGTGAAATGGCAAGGCTTGAACTCTGCTGTGAAGTCTATTTCAAGCTAGAGTGGAGAAAAAATTAGAAATGGAAGAACAATCTCCCTCAGGGGACTCTCATGAATTTAAAGAGCATCTAGAAACACAAACTATGGGAAAAGGAAAAGCTATTTGCTTATTATAGAAGGCTACATTTTAACTTCATTTGGGGCATATCACCTGGTTTTCCCTTCCTCTCCCAATTTTTATTAAATGTAGCTTAAAAACTGAAATTTGAAAAGCAGAAGCAAAATGAGAATTTCAAGCCACATCTATCTAATTGCCTATCTGCTTTTCCCCACAGAGGCATTTTTTTATTGTTAAATGTATTGGGGTGACATTGGTTAGTAACAATTACATCATTTCCAGGTGTACATTCTACATGACATCGCCTGTGCATTGCATTATGTGCTCACCACCCAGAATCAGCTCTCCTTCCATCACCATCTACTTGATGCCCCCTCCCAAGTCCCCTGCCCCCCCGCTCTCCCACCCACAGAGGCATTTTTGTGATACTTTATTAAGTTAATCTTCAAAATATTTATGACAAATCTTTGCAAAATAATTTAGTGTTTTGAGATAATCATCACAATTGGTTTACCTGTTTATACATCCAGGTGCATATTAAATTAAAATAAATTAATCCCTTGGGTATTATGAGTAGAGTAACAAAATACTGAAACATTTAGGGTTAAGCGACATCATTCTAGTAAGATACTACCGGTAAGGTATTTTAACTTTTAATAGAATTGCATTGACTTGTTTTATACAATTGAAGAATTTTTCTTTCAGCTCTGTCATTTTTTATAGATGACTTTTCCTTTAGCTATAACATATTCGATTAGTTCATGATGGCCTCCAAACTGGTAAACCAAATGCTCCCATCTAGAAAAAAATATATCAAGCATCACTTCAAGACATATAAGTTGAAATTATCACGGTCATTAAATGTTAACTTTAAAATACATTCTCTACAACTTACTTCACACTTAGTCATTGATATTGGGCTTAAAAATTACTAACTAATCTATGATAAAGAAAATAATGTTTAATGACATTAAGTCTTTGATCTTAAAATAGTTGATTCAATTAAATGATGGAAGACGGGGGCTCTATGAAAGACAGAAGATGAATGAAGAGACCAGAAAGTTTAGTTCACCCTGTAGTTTAGGACCTGTAAGGAGACGTTCTGGTTATAAAAGGATCAGGACAGAGGGGACTGGGGAGCTTCTGAGCCTACACAGAGCCTGACACTGATCATGAGGAAAAGGGATTGAAACCAAGTCTACAGTGGCATAAACTAAAATAGCTCCTCTCACCTGGATGCATTGATGATAATGAGATCTCCCTGTTTGCCAACTTCCAAAGATCCATGGGTGTGAGACTTCCCCAGTGCATGTGCTGCATTAATGGTGGCAGCAGCCAGAGCCTCAGGCATGGACATTCTCATGTTTACGCAGGCCAGGTGCATGACCATTGGCTAAGGCGGAAAGAGAACAGCATTGGAGAAAAGTCACAAAATAGCAACTTCTACCTAGGACATTTCTCAACGCAGCACCACAAATAATGCTGATTAAATGTATGGTGTCAATGGCTAAATTAGCCTGGGAAATTTTAAATTAATACATAAAGTTTCTTATGCTTTAGAAAAGATTCCTTTATTATAGAGATTATCCCACGTGTATTTAATATTTATTCATGTTTTAAGACCACTTAATGTATAAAATGAAGCTCCCCTCTATGCGTTCTTAGTAGAACTTCCTTGAGCTTACGCTATTCCCCAAGAGGGGAAATGGGTTATTGTAAAGCTACAATGGCCAGAGCTGAATCAGGAGATCATGCAAGTCGGATCTTTTTCCTTTCTCTATGCCTAGAGGCATGCCTGTGGCACAGAAATATCCAATTACACTGCTATCTATACCTCTTGTTTCACAGGACAATATTTTTACATCTTTGATGCATTTTAACAGAAATATTTAAAAATTATTTATATGCTTGGTAGCAGTTTGACATTCTGTTCAGAAAGACGTATTAAAAATAATTACCATTGAAAAGCAATAGGCATTGGGGTTGAAATCACTGCCCAGAGCAACTATTACTCCTTCATCCAACATCTTTCTGGCTCGAGGTTGCTTCAGTCTAAGGGAAGGAAAAAAGATATCAGTGTCTAGAATTGCAGAATAGATGCTCAGAATGGAAGAAGACAATATGGCCAACCCCTTTGTCTTCTGGAAGAAGAAACAGAAACTCAAGGTTAAGTGATTAATTATAATTGATTTTCCCTGCTTGTAGTCTACACTATGTCTACTCTTAAAATGAAGACACTAGTAATAACAAATGTATAAATGTATGTGTATAAAATCATAGTGAGTTTGAGAAAGGCACTGAAATTCTTCTTTCTTCTCCCTTATAAGAGTTACTCAAAGTCTAGCATTTCAATCCCTAAGGCAGAGTTCTCAACCTTGGCACTATGCATTTCTTGGGCTGGTTAATTCTGTCCTGTTCATTGTAGGTTGTTTAGCAGCACCCCGGTTTCTATCCACTAGATGTCAGTAGCACCCCTTAGTTGTAGCAAAAAAAAAGTGTCCAGACATTGACAAATGTCCCCTGAGGGGCAAGCATGCCCCAAGGTTGTTAATCACTGTCCTAAGGCAATGACTGCAGAACGGTGCCCTGAAAACCTTGTATCCCAACCCCCCAGAAAGCACCTTGTCCTAAGAGAACAAACTCTCTCTTGAATGTTGGCCTCCATGACCACAACCGTAGCCATCACAGAAGTGCTCCAACAGAACGTGTCAGACACCTCAGGTTGCATACTTGGCAGAATTAGAACAATAGCTGTTATAAAAGATGTGCTAAGTGTATGCAATCCATAGAGGGCATACAGCAAAATTCTTGGGGGGATTTTGCAAAATATACATCTCCTCACTCCTCCCACCCCCAGGATTCATGAGGATTCTGGAATACAATTGTAGTACCTACTCACAACCTCTTAGAAACAGCTTATGCAAATTCTGAATACTGTTAAATATCCCTAACATCTTATGCATGGTTTTTAAAAGTATAAAGCCTATTTCTTTATTTTCTAATCATACAAGTAATGCATACTGATTTTCTTTTTTAAGTGGAAAATTCCTAAAACTAAGAAAAAAGAAAAGAAGAGAGCCACTTTCTCAATCATCCCATCACTCAAAGTCAATTTGGGTCTAAACTCCTTCCTCAGGATAATTTATTTATCAACATCTAAGGGCAATGAAATAATAGTTGGGCATCTTGGAAGCCTGAGTCTTCACTGCTGGTACTTACAGCTCTTGTGTGGGGGTGACAAGGACCTCACCTCAGCATGTAGGCCGTGGTGGGCAGAAGGACAGCGGAGCAGCCTGCCGTTGCCATGGCAGCAATGCCTTCATCGCTCACTTCTTCCAGGTGACTGATTGCCTGGGCTCCCAGTTCAGCCCCAAGCTAAGCAGAAGGGGCAGAGAAAGAAGATTGACCAACAGCAACAGCAAATCAGGAAGGTGCCTAAAATTATTTTTCCTGCAAAAATAAACAGCACTCTATTGCATTGTCACCTACCTCTCATAAGCACAAGCCCCAAGATGGGGAAAGGGTCTGTGATAGACATTCATTTGAAAACTAGGTAGTGTGAAGGTGACCAGATGCCCCATTTTAAATGGGACAGAAAACAACGGTATTGTTCCATTTCACACAGTACATATGGTCAGGCCACTGACACCTGGAATTCAGCCCAGTGAGAGTAGTCTGACCGTATGTGCCATTTGAAAAGAGACAGTATTGTTGTTTTCTGTCCCATTGAAAACGGTATGTCAGGTCAGCATAGGCAGTGTATGACTTCAAAAACTATTCTTAAAAACAAATGCTTATGGATATTCTTCAGACATTTGCCAGAAAAGAAAGTTTTATGACTTATCAATCAACATAAAACATTGAGTAATATTGGTAATAAAATCTATTATAATATCATAAAATCACAATAAAGAAGTGTATCCTGGAATGGCATTGCTCTCGGTGAAAATAGATCAGTTACAAAAACAAACTTTTAAAATGTGAAATCATATGCATAAATTGAGAGTATGGCTTGAGTTTAATTTCTCTCCAGATCAAAAGTTAGGGCTAGATGGTTAGAAAAAAAACAAGAGAGGCAATGCTCTGATGACCATGAAGCCATGCATTAAAGTGGTTTTCTTCTCAGCTTGGAAACTTTTCACACACACAAACACACATACACACACTGAGGGGTGATATGTTAAGGAAACATTCCAGAAAAGGAGAGTACACAATATCTGACATGACACTATGGCCCATGGAGGCAGGGAAGAGCCGGCCCCTCATGAGCAGCTGGCTCCTGTCTAGGAGTAGTTTTCAAATGGGATTCTGGGGGCCCTGTATCCACAGGACAGACTATGCTTCCTCATGGGAGTTCCTTTCTGACCTTGAAATCCCCCTCACTTTTCCAAACTTGATTTGCTCATCTGGGGCATTGACCTCTATTGATTTAACTCACCAGTCACTCTTTACCACCAAAAGTATCTTGTTGACCATCCAGTTCACATTCACTTAACAAACATTCAACAAATATTTACCTACTAAAGGCCATCAGTATGCTGGGCGCTGTGCTAACCTCCAGGGATGGGACTATGTAAAGACATGGGAACGATCCTCCTGTGCTTACAGTCCAGTAGGGATCACAAGGGCAATTTTAACACAGTGGGGTAACACAGGCAGGAGCTATCCCCCACGGCTAAGACAAGACAAGGAAGTAAGTTAGCCAGAGAAGCGGGGGTGTTCAGATTAGAGAAAGCGCAGAGGCACGGGATATTCTGTGCACTAAAAGTCATTTCCTGTGGCTGGTTTAGGGCAGACAGGGTGCGGGGAGGTGAAGGGGGCAGCGAGATAGAGAAGTAAGCAAGGACAGGATCTTGGCAGGCCTACATGTGTGGAGTTTGGAATTCATCCTATGAGCAATGGTAAGCTTTTAAGTGAGTTTAAGCAATGGAGTGGAAGGATAAACCACACTGAAGAATGGATTGAAGAAACAGATTAAAGTGGAAGCAAGCTTGGAGGAAATAACAGTTACAGGAATCCAAGTGAGCGCTGATGTTGCTTGGAACCAGACAGTGGGGAGACGAGAAGTAGATCTAGAAATGTTTAGGAGAACTGGGAGGATTTGCTCATTGGTTGAACTGTGGTTGATGAAGGTGAGGGAGGCGTCAAATGATGTCTGGGCTTTTTGACTTAGGTAACAGATAACGGTGTCACTCACAGGGGCAGGAAACATAGGACACGATTTGGAAGTGATATTAAGAGATCAAGTGGACATGTGTTTGAGACACACATAGGGTGTCTACATCTGTATTTATGCCCCAAGGGTAGCTGTTTAGCTCCAGGGCTTAAAGAAGAGACATCTAGACTCAATTCTGAAGCATTTTGTCTGCCCTATTCATTGATGAATTCTCAATGCCTGGCATGCAGTAAACGCTCAAACATTTGTTGAAAAGTGTGAATAAATGAATCTGGGCAAGACATAATAGATTTGAAAACCATGTTGTGGTTATTAATGGTGTGCTTCACTAGAATCCATCTGGATGATGCCACAGAAAGCCGCGTATGAAAGTGATCGATTGCTGCTAGCATAGCTTTGCCTACCCACCACAAGACGTTCAGAATTCAACCTGTTTGAGTGAGATCACAAAGGGACTTCTTTTTCTACTAACACCATCAGCAGGTGACAAAAAATGTAAATAAACAGCAAAAAAATAAATTCCTAATAGAGGCCCAGGATTCCAAGCTCACCAGACCAATCTGCACATTAATCACACAAATGTCCCCATTTAAAGAATTAAGTTTTCCATAACATGAGTGTTGACAAGAGAAAAGCAGAAGGCAGCCAGCCGTACCTCTGCAGCCTTCATTGGGTGGAGTTCATCCCCATGGAAGTTAATCTGTAATCCTATATCTTTCCCACCTTGAAGAATCCTTCTGGTGGACTCAAGGTCAAAGACACCCTTCTCACAGAACACATCTATGTTGTCGACGTGAATTTGCCCATTTCTGCCAAGTTCCTTCAGCTTTGGGAGGTGATTATTGATGATGTCATCAGCAGCTTCAGCAGCAGTTTTTCCTCTGAAGGAAGAAAATGAGATTACCGTGAGCAAAACAATTTTTTTTTTTTAATGAAGAAGGGTGTTTTTGGGGGAGGGGGGCATTTGAAGAACTTGAGAAACTTGACTAAATGACCTCAACCTTCAGAAAGGTAGAGAAATAATCAAAGCTCTAACTCAGGACTCTTAAGAACTGGAATATGCCCACATAGCAGAGGCATTGACAAGGCTTCTATATGCTCTGATCCTGTAAACAGAAACTCAAATGGCTGGCCCATTCTGGCATACTGCTATTGCCTTAGGAAATGCCAGCAAGTGGCTGGAAAAAAAATGAATCGATTTGTCAAGGACACCTAGAAGGCATCTGGAGGCTTCCCTGACAACCCAACTGCAGGCCCCTTACGTGGGCCCCAGCTATCACCCTGCATTTTTCTTCCGCCACACTGTTTCTAGAAGCTTCCTATCTCACTATCTGGGGACATGGAAGAAGAGAATAGTAGAGGCCCTGAAATTCTCACTAAGATATACTAGTTATACTCATACATTAGAAAAGGGAGTTGGGAGGACTTACAGGTTGGTTAAAATGTGGTTGGTGAAGGGGAGAGAGGAGTCAAATGATACTTAAAGTCAGATATACATAGGGCTCTACCACTTGCTGGCTGCATAACTTTTCAGGCACGTTATTTAGTTGTCACTCTGAGCCTCAGGTTTTTATCACTAGGAATCAAGATGCAGACCTCAGAGGCTCATTGGCAAATGGAGAACATTTCTGCAAAGTTTCAGCCTCATATCTGGCATATACTTGTAGAAGCCTCATTCGGCAAAAAATTATTTGGATGGGTAGCTAGAGGCGGCCTATGAGGAGACAGGCACTTACATATGTTGCTTCTAATTCTCAAGGCAACCATATAGAATAGGGTGTTATTTCACTGTCTTACAGATGAGTAATTACCATCCACAAATTTCAGAAACACCCTCAGAATCACCCCGGGAAGTAGCTAAGCTGGATTCAAACCCAGGTATAGCTGCAAAGCCTGAGATTTTTCTACCAAGTAACATTGGTTTTCCTATGGGGAAAAAAAAGACTATCATGTGCCTCATATTTCGTTTGAAAAAAAAAAAAATCTGCTTTCTAAAGTGGGATGTCCCAAAAGTCTTAGCGCATTTTCAAGCTTTAATTTGTTCAGAAGTATAATCGCTAGAAACATACAGTGAACAACATTAGAAGTATTAATGTTTCTTTTCTACTGAATTAGTTTTGTAAATTTTTAATAAATATTGTTAATCTTTTTAGCTCCTCTGAAGATGGTAAACACAAAATTACCATTAAAATTTTATTTTTCAACGTTCACAAAACAAAATACCTTTTTTAAATAATATAACTTATTTTTCAAATAATTTTTGTAAGCCTGTAGCGTTTATATACCTAAGTTATCAAAGCTGAAAATTACGGTACATAAAGAATTTGGAGAAGCCCTGTGAATTTTACGTCCTGGATTTCTACTGGACGTTTTAGTTCCAAAACTTCGGGGCCTTCCAGTCTAGAAATTCCAGGACAGACGCAAACGGGGGCAGAATTCTCTACAGTGAAATCATACAGCCTGTATGATAGAGGAGAAAGTTTTTCGATAAAGGAGACAGCTAAAAAAAAGACAACAATAAAAGCCATAAATCTATATGATAGAGGACAATCTTTTTAGATAAAGAAGGAAGCTAAACACACACACACACACACATGCACACAACAATAAAACAGAAAGGTTTGCAGTTAAACAAGCAAACATGAACAAAAATAAAAACTGTTCTGTGTCCTCCTACTTGAAGGTTTGCTCTATCTCGTACGGGGTGTTACTCTTAATCTCGAATATGCTTCTATGCTGTCATTTAGATTAATATCTGTCATTAAAAGGACCTGTAAGGAGACATTTCATTTTGTTCACCAAAAGAGTTCAAACGTCTCCTCTTGATGTTTCAGGGACTTGCAAACTGATGGGTTGGGTGGGGACTGCCCTCTGAAGACCCTGAGTGAGGGATGACTGACCATTAGAACCAGAACACCTTTCCAAAGCTACGGGCTTTCCGCGAGAGCTCCCGTGCTGAGGGCCCTGCACCCTCTGGAGCACGGAGCGCCCTCTTGGGCGGCACACAGCCCCCTCGTGGCTCTCCAGGCCCGAGTTAAGCCCCGGCGCCCCTGCTGAGGTTACTTGGGCACTGAGTGGGCCCCGCAGTAAGTGGCTGAGATGCCGACGTCCAGCTGCCGCCGGGCGCGCTCGATCACACGCAGCATCTTGAGCTCCGTCTGCAGGTCGAGGCCGTAGCCGCTCTTGCACTCCACCAGCGTGGTGCCCGCCCTCAGCATGCGCTGCAGCCGCTGCTGGAACGAGCCCAACAGCTCCTCCTCCGAGGCTTGGCGCGTGCGCTCCACCGTGAAGTGGATCCCTCCTCCAGCCCGGTGAATATCCATGTACGTGGCTCCTGCCAACTGAACACATGGCTCTTACTCTTAGGCCCCCGGCCAATGCGGGGAGGCTGAAGGGAGGACTACGGTGTCTACACAGAGCCAACCTGCAGGGGTGATACCCAAAATCATTCACAATTCATATGCCAGGGTGCCCGCAGACCAGAAAGGAGGCTGAGGCACAGTCCTGGAAACCTCTACTCTGGCCCGGTAGTGGGGAGTTGGGGTATTTGGGGGTGGGGGTGGGGGTGGGGGGCCCGGGGGTGGGCCCAGGGAGGCTCTGGGGTGGCAGAAATGGGAGATATGGAGAAGACTTTGGGTCCCAGGGCAGTGGCAATTTGCCAACCACAGAAGTATAGTATTTCATTATTTTAACAACCCAATCGACTCTAGTGTGTACCAGTTAAGTCTCCACCTAGCCCTCAGCACCTGTGAGGCAACAAAGCTTAGGCAATTCGAGAATCCCACTGTAGTTATTCAAGTCTCCACAAAAGGATGGGGGTGGGGAATTCCTTTTTTTCAGTATTTGGCTGCTAGAAGTTGGGGCCTGACCTCTGTCACTCAAGCAAATAAAGAGGCTCTTTCAGGGATCCCACTAGGCTCCTGTTACTCCGGGCAGCAAGGGGTGTGGTGCCAACACAGCATGCCCGCCTGGTGTCTCCTGCCAGAGTTTTCATCCAGGTTCTGCCATGCTGAGCTGGTGAACTCAGGCAACACCCTGTGCTCTGTGGACCTTACTTTTTCTATCTTCATAATGAGAGAATTGCACTGCAAGTCTCTAAGGCTGCTTTTTAGCTCTGAAATTCTATGATTTAATAAAGAAGTCTTCAAAACAGCTCTAGTTGGTTGAAGAAAAATTTTCTTTTTGTTGAAAAAAATCCAATTTAGCTTTTAGGATATACCGGGTACACGTTTTTAAAGAAACACTGTGAAGAAAAGATACGGAGAAAAACTCAAGTGTATATTACTAAGTGAAAAAAGCCAATCTGAAAAAGGCTACATACTATATGATTCCAACGACATGACATTCTGGAAAACACAAAACTATGGAGACACTAAAAAGATCAGTGATTGCCAGCGGTTGAGGGGACAGAGGGATGAATAGGCAGAGCACAGAGGATCCTCAGGGCAGCGAAATTACTCCATAAGATACTATAAGGGTGGACGCAGGTCCTTCCTCATATACTTGTCCAAACCCATAGACTACACACCAAGACTGAGCAGTAATGTAAACTGTGGACTCTAGGTATAATGATGTGCCGATGCAGGCTCATCCACTGTAACAAGTGTATGTCTCTGGTGAGGGATATTGAAAATAGGGGAGGCTTCAGGGGGTTTGGGACAGTGGCATATGGGAAATCTCTATAGCTTCTGCTCGGTTTTGCTGTGAACCTGAAAGGGCTCTAAAAAGTAAAGTCTACTAAAAACAAACAATGTGAAAATGGCTCCAACCAGGGATTTAACTATGACTAGTTAATAATTGACATAGACTACATTTTATGTATCTTAGTCTCATTTTTCTGAAAAAAGAGGGCAATATAAGACACTTATTTTTGTGATTTGTAACATTTTTTCCAAGTTTAACCCCAATGAATGGTGACTTTCAAACTGTTTCCTGGGGCACCTTCAAAAGCTATCAGGGGTGGTGGGATGAAATGGGGGGAAGGGAAAGAGGAGAAATTAGTGAGCCATGCAGCTCAGTGAAAGGGTTCTGCTGCTAAAATTTTTTGAAAACTATAATGATTGCTAGCCCTGTGCATAGTATAAAGATTTAAAACAGTTATGAATTAGTTTTGTTGGAATTTATTTTCCATAGTCCAGGCCAGTAAAAATATCCATTCAAAAAACATGTAGGCATATGTTGCAAAGCCTGACAGCCTACAAACTCTTTACAAAAAATCTGCCTGTGCTTCATTTTAATTTTCTGCCTGTCATTCATTGCAGTTACCTTCATTGCAAACTCGTGAACTCTTTCACCGGCCCATACTGGATGTGTGTGTGCATCCACCAAACCTGTAATCAATAAATCAAATCGTTTTTGAAGTTAAGAATTCGAAAGCCCTTAGATCACAGGCAGACTACACCATCCTGATGTAGGGAAAGCATGATGGTCATTGGTGGAAATGGGGGAGGAAGAGTTTTGTTTTGTGGTGCTCTCAGTATAGAGAAAACAAAAGGGCTCTCTGCATAGTTGGTCTAGAAGGCTCTAATGGAGGAGGATAACTCAACATGATGAAAATATTCCTTTAAAAAATACAGCTCCTTTTGCCTATTAAGTCTGTGTTCACCAAGCAAGCTTTTAAAACAGGATGTCAAATCTATTAGTTGAATAAAACCAAGGACTACACCACCAAGGAATAATCTGGGTGTGAAAACAGAATCATACAATCTCTACCCTCAGCCTTGAGAAGGGAAGATAAGAAATCAGAAAGATGAATCTTCAAAAAAGAAATATATTTAATTAAAGAGAAACTATAAAGCAATCACTTGGAACTTTAATATTCAAAATACCTAATGGATCAAATGACCCGTTGTTAGTGGTTCTGTTCTGATTGCAGTAAAATCAAAAGTCCCTATTCAGATTGCTTTCTAGTATATTCTGCTCTTTCTCACAAGGTTTCACCTTGACTTTGTCTTTTAACTCCCGAGAACCAGAAGGTAGAAACTCTGTCAGATATATACAGTACACACTTTAAAAGAAGAAATCTTAGCTTCTGTGTTTGCATGAAACTCAAAATTTGTGAAACTTGTTTCAAATCATTACATGAAGCCATGAAACCTAGATAATGTAGAATATTATAGTAGATAAACTACTGTCTATCACTAAAGATACAAATGAATGTCAGTAAAATCTCTAGGTGTTTTTTTTTCCACCTAGAAATGAGTCCTTTGTTTCACATTATATACTAATTTCGCTTGCCCTGTTTGCCTCCCCTATCCAATGAATTAATAAAATTCTTCCAACAGTTTCTGAACTTAAACACAACACAGCTGGTCTCTCTTCATCATGTGAATATGGGAAGAAGTGGAATGAGTGGTTAAGTTTCATTCCCAGCTTGTCCTCTACCTGTTTAGCAACCTTTGGTAAGCTATTTCACTTTAGTGTTCTAAACTTCAGTGTCCTAAACTTTAGTGTTCTAATCCGTAACATACTGATGATACTTACCTTATAGGGCAGTTATAAGGATTCAACACGAAAACATGTTTGTAAAGCAGCTAGACATTTAATAGTAGAAATTCAATAAATGGTAGCTACTATTATGTTTTAATATCATTGTGAGACACCATTTAAAACTAGCCACTACTCTTCCTCTTTGCATTACTAAAACTGCTTTCAGGGTTTTACTGAAAAGAGGTTAATACCTGGCAAGATGCATTTCCCAGAACAGTCAATTCTTTCTTCAAATGTCTCTTCAGAAAACTGTTTTTGCATAGCATCAGCAGGACCAATGGCTTTTATAAACCCATCCCTGAAGAAAAATCAAGAAATAATTATTACTAAAGTTTGGGGAGATATTGTGAGAAATCTGACTCATGACTTAGAACCTGTCATTGATGTCTTTTGGTGTCAGTTAACATTTACTGTACGGTATTTTCTTCTTGAAGTTGTCTTTGAAAAAGTGACTCTAGGGGAAGCCGGGATGGCTCAGTGGGTTAAGCGCTCACTTTGCAGCGCCGGGGACCGAGGATCGAGTCCCGGCCCCGGCCCGTGTGGACCCATGTGCTGAACTGGGAGCTCCCCCAGTTCAGTTCTCTCTCTGTCTCTGTCTGTCTGTCTCTGTCTCTCTCTCTCTCTGTCAAAAACAATAAAAATAAATCTTTAAAAAAAAGAAAAAGTGACTCTAGCCATGTGCAAGGCAAACAGTCAAATCATGTGTAGCTGAGAATGCTAGTTGTTCTCCAAGATCACTGTTTCCTTTTCCCACCATGCTAGATTCCTAAACTTTGCTGGAAACATGACTACCCAGAATAAAGACTACATTTCCCAGTCTCCCATTACCAGGTTTGACCATGTGACTAAGTAACCAATAGGCTTGTTTTCTCTTCCTATTTCCCACTGGCTGGAATGAAGACACCATAAGGAGAGATGGAGCAACCATGTTGGATGATGGAGTGACAAGAAAGACTGCACAGCAGTGCAAGATAGGGGCATGGCTCCCTGGGACATCAACTAAGCCTGGATTCCTACCTCTGTGCAATTCTGTTAATTTAACACATTTTTGACAGTAACACTGGGAATGTTTTTATCCCTTTTTTTGTTTGTTTGTTTCAAACACACACACACACACACACACACACACACACACAGTCCCTAGAAGCTCGATTCTCACACAACCCTAAACAGTCTCAAATAAGGGGTGAGACTGATTGATCTTGTGCAATGGCTGTGCCCTGGGGCGCTCCAATTCAAATCCACATCCAACACCCATTCCCACGCCAGGCCCGCCCTCCCACTCTATGGCTGTTGTTTTATTCACTTCTAGCAATAAGTTCAGAAGGTTAAATGAAAATAATTGAAAATGTTCTTTTTCCCGTGGCAGAAGCTTAATTTCCCATCACCCCAAACCATGGCCATTTAAACTTTTTCCGGGTTCTCAAGCTTTAGTGGGTCAGAGAGGTACTTTGTAAAAAGTCGGGTCTCAGAACGCCACCTACAGAGATGCTGAGTCAAAAGATCTGGGGATAGGGGACATGTATGGGGGTTGGGGAGAGACAAAAGTCTGTCTTAAAAAACAAAAAAAAAAATCTCAGGCCATCTGACGTGGGTGGTCCCCTGGCCATATTTCCAGAAGCATTGGAGGGAACCCCCAACCCTTTCTAATTGTTGGACAAGGATATTTTAGCAGCACAAGCGCAACGGTGATGCGTCCTGGTGGCATGGGCAGTTTGAACACGTTTTTCCACCGAATGACAACCCTAAGCGCTCAAACGTGTTATTATAGCAACAAGTGCCTCAAAGGCAGGTCTGCCAATGTCTCTCTGGGTGCGGGAACCCTTCCACCGGCCTTCCTTCCACGGCCTACAAGTTGGGGAAAGAGCACCACGCCGGGCCCAGGCCCAGCCCCGGCCCGCGGCCCCGGGCGCGCGCGGCCACTCACGCGCCCACCACCAGGCTGGCGTCCTCCAGCACCGCCAGGCTGCGCAGCGCGTCCCGCGTCAGGAAGCGCTCCCGGCGCGCGCAAACCAGCACCACCTGCCGCGCGTTCTCCAGCAGGAGGCGGTGGTCGCGCTCCATGTCGCGGCGGTCCCGGCTGCGGCTGCTGCTGGAATGGGCGGAGGAGCGTGCCGGCCCGCAGGCGGGACCGCCGCGGCCGGGAGGGTGGAGCAGGGGCGGGTGCTCGCAGCCCCAACCCTGCGGAACTCGGGAGGCATGCGCTCCTCCCCCGCACTCCCAGCCCTGGCACGGCCGTAATAGTACCAACCGCGACCATGTCGATTAGTAATCGATGTGATGATAGAACCTTCCCTTTTTTTTTGGTCACCTTGTTGTCACGTTCTGGGTGAATGTGGTAGAGATGCTTGTCCCTACCTTACAGATAAGGAAACTGAAGCTTGGTCACCGGGAGAGACGTGGCCAAGCAGAAGCGGGTACATCCTGGGCCAGGGCGCCTGCAGAGGGGTAGGGGTGGGGGGGACTGGTAGAGGCAGGTGCGGGAACCTGGGACAGAGCCCTGGGAGGCGATCCAGTGAGGAGAAACCTCTGCCCAGGCCTGGGAGGCAGCCTGCGACGCGGAGGGCCGCCTGCTGAAGGAACGGGGGTGGGGGGCGCGGCAGGGGAGTCGCTCCTGGGTCCGCGCGGCCGCGAAGCAGAGTGGCGGGTGCCGAGCACTTATCGGTTGGTCAGCTCCGCTCCGGGATCCCCTACCAGACGCTCCCCGAGATGAAGGGGGACCGGGGTGGAGGATGATAGAGCTGGGACTAGAGACTCGATTGGCGCCTCCGCCCATCTGTCTTTTCCCCTAACGCCTACCCTGCAAGATTGGTTGTAACCGCTCCTGGATCCAAACTCGTTGAGGTAAAACTGGTTTCAGCTCTGTGTCCCCCACACCCCCAAGAGTATCTGGTGGGGACTACCCTCAATTTGCATCCAAGGTAGGAGATAAAGTTTGTTTAAGGAAAATGGTCGATAATTCTCACATCTCTTACCGTCTATCAATTACTGTGAAAAACGGCAGGCGCCCCGGTTTTGTTTGGAGTTTCTTTATTTTGTTTATATACTTTTAGTAGAAACTTTGTGGTAGGCCTGTGGAACAGACAGACAGGAAAGGCATTTTCCTTGCCCAGCACAGAATCTGAAGGAAGACGTTTTATGGACACGAATAATACACCATAAAAAACAATCTGAGGCCTGTAAAATCATAAAATATAAAAGTCAATGTAGTGTCATTTTAAAGCCATTTAAAAACAAAGAACAGAAAGCAAACACTCTTCTAGATAAACACAATAAATAAATATACTTTAGGTTCATATTATGGCCATAAAAGAGAGACCAATTAGATAGAAAAGAGGAAAGAAAAAATTGGAAAAGAATTCCATAGACAATGTAAATAAAAAAGACCCAAAAGGGGGGAAAAAATCTATAGATTACTCAGACACACAGTCATAAATATGTGTATGCGTCTATACACAGTTTTAAAAAGAAAGGTATAAGTAGAAAGGAATAGAAAGAAGTAGGAATAGTGGAAAATAGAAACATGAAGTCACTAATTCATAAATATTAAAATTTTATATTATAAATATTCTGTTAAAGACTCGAATCTGTTACCTTTTGCATTTATATTTGCAGATTTATACAATTATAAAAATGGTGTGAAATTATGGGAAAATAGAAGCTTTGAGGTTCAATAAACTTGTCTTAATCCCATATCCGTTACTTATGAGCTATTTGACCTTAGGACATTAATTTCACTAAGACTCAATTTTTCATCCATTTCATGGAGATACTTGTTTTCTACTTTATGGACTTGTTTGAGCTTTAAATAGGATGAAATGTAAACCACTTAGCTTAGTGCCTACCCCTAAATAAGTCATAGCTATTATTATTCATTAGTAGTAGTAGTAGTTTATTTTAATCCTGCCATTAGTCTTGCTGGTCAATTAAGTAAAGATTAGATTTTAGTCAACAGTAGTAGGTGACTTCAGAGAATGTGCCATGTACTTAGAGCTTACAGGTTTGGGGCAGGTCTAAAAGAAATGGTACTTTTTTATTTGGGAATTTATATATGTGAGTGACTGAGTGCATTCGATTACAGTCCAGATAAATAGCATTGCCTGAAAAGCCCTTGCAAACAAGAGGTTTGTAGAAACAAGAAGGATGAGAGTGGACTTCTCTCCACCTTGGTCACTGTTAAATATTATAATTAGAGAAATAAGGATATCACATTTTTCCTTAGGAATAACCAACATGCTTATAGCACATCTTAGTTTACAAAGTACTTTTCACATCAACTGACTTACATTGGTTGACTCCTTTCCCTATACTCTTCCTTCCACTTAACCTCCAGTTATTTTTTCAGTTTGCAAAAGGGGCAGTCAGAAATGTCAACACAGAAGTCCACGCAAAAATCGCTAGCTTGACGCCAGCAGGGCCTTAAAGGTCAAGCTGAAGGTAATTTCATCATTATTCTGTTTCTGACCTAATCAAAAAAGGCAATCACTGGGCAGGCCAAGGACCTAGCGGTTCCTGGCTCTTGGGTAAACAAAAAAATTGCTACCTCTGGTCTCTACACACCATCCAAGGACACAGTTCATAGCCCCTTCTCTTAGTTTTTGTCCAAGTGGGTGGGAAGGAAGTGGGAAAAATGGAAACTCATTGGGTCTGAGAGAATCTGTCTAAATCTTTATTTGCATATGAAAGATAAAGCTCTTTATTATGTTGAGAGAATTTGGAAATCCATTCTCATTGAGTTTGTAGAGTTGTTGAGAAATTCAAACACAAACCTCCTTCAATAATATCTGGTTGATACCGTTATTGCTAATTTTATTTAGAGTTGGTCTAGGACTTTAGGTTTGGCCATTAAAAAAAAACCCGTTCCTCTTTCTCCACTTCAGAAAGCTTAGGATGGTAAATTCCCCAAATTTGCACTGACGTTGCTGGTAGATTCCTCTCCAATGACTTGGTTTCAAGAACTATAATTAAGGGTTTCTTATGAAAGCTAGTTGTCTGGTATCCCTCCTCTTCTTTTCAAATGCTAATAGTTATTCATAAGACAGAGCTGACTAGAAAGAAGACAAATCTAGGTAACTACTTTGAAGAAAGTATAAGCAGTTATTTCCCTATCACCCTACTGTGAGTAAGCATTTTGAATATATTATGTGTTTGAAAATTGCAACAAAGCTGTAAGAAAGGTATTAGTATCCATATTGATAGAAGAACCTAAGGTGCACTGAATTTAATTGGAGAGGCCTAAAAGAAAGAGCTGATAAGAGTCAGAGGACGGACTCCAATCTACCTGCTCCCAAAGGCTGGGGTCTTCGCACCGTGCCTTTATGCTGACCTTGTGATGACAGAGATCAAAGGACCTGACCCAGTGACCACACATAACTGCATAATGTTAGAAAAATGCAAAAATTAAATAAATCAACCAACATGGTGTTCACTTGGAAGAACAGTATTTTTTTATACCCATGTCTCTTAGCTATCTATTCTGATATCGCCAATCTAACATGTTCCAAACAGAAGTTTCATCTTCCCAGGTGCCCCTCCCCGCACAGCCTTCTCTCTCTGAAACTCCATTCTTTCTCTCCTGAGCTCTTTGTCTCATACCATACATCCAAATCATCGGTCAATTCTGTAGGTCTACTTGCCAAATATAACTAGAATCAGACCACCTCTCACTGCAGCCATGACTATCCCGAGACCCCATTACCTCTTGCCTCCCAATGGCTATAGTCTTCCAGCATGTCTCCCTATTTGACCCTCATCTCCTGCGATAGTTTAGAATAGATCATCAGTCAGAGTGATTCATTTCATGAATCCCATTCCACTGAGTAAATGACCTACAGGGCCCTTGACCTCATCTATCACTTTTCCCTTCATTCACTGTGCTTAAGTGCCACTAGTGTCCATGTTCTTCCTCAGGCACATCAGGTACCTACCATCATTAGAATGCTTTTCTCCATGAGTTACACTTACATGGCACTTACTATGTACCTCATGCTGTCCAAAGGGCGGGCCATATGTTGACTCACCTAACAATCCCACTCAGTAGACACTATTCCAATCCTCTCTTTAGAAAGATGGGGAAATTGAAGTGTGAGGATTAAAATGCATAATAAAGAGCCTATGCCATATGTAAAACACTGGCTAGTGATCACTCACCATCATTTTAAATCCCTAATTTTTCTGTTCTTTATGTTGAATTTCAACACACAGTTTAGATGTAAATTTGCAGGCATTTTAAAGATTAATTTTTTATTGTTTCTTTACAGAGAAAGAGACAGAGAGAAGGGGGAGGGCCCACAGCAGTCTCCATAGTTGACAGCATTAGTTTTCCACATAGCTTCACTCCAAAGGTGGGTGTGGGGCTGTGCAGGGCAGGAACTGGGCCAGGAGCCTCCCTCATAGGCCCCTGCAAGAACTGAACTGGGGACAGACCCCAGTTCAACATATGGGTCCACATAGGCCGGGCCCAGGATTCAATCCTCAGGCTCCAGGGCTTCAAGACGAATGCTTAACCCGCTGAGCCATCCCAGCTTCCCGAATTTGCAGGCATTTGCTATGCATTCCAACATTTTCTCTCTCTTTTGGTACAGAGTCTTTGGATAGTCATCATGCCATTTTTATTTTGCATAACAAAGACACTTACAAGCTGACTTTTTTTTTGCCCTGGTTGCCACATCACATTGGTTTAGTTCAGAGGATTTACAATCCCTTCCTAAGAATAGCTGGTTCTCATCCTCTCTGTGTTCTCCACCAACCCTTCATTAACTAGTAGGAGGGTTAATAAATACAGAAGTACAGAAGTATAATAACTTCTAGAAACTATTCATTCCATTTACATGTTCTATGAATTACTGGAGAAGAGGAATAAGAGTAGATATCTGGGGGAAGATGGGATGGCTCAGTGGGTTAAGTGCTCACTTGCAGTGCCGCGGACCGAGGATCGAATCCCCGCCCCAGCCCCTGTGGACCCATATGCTGAACTGGGAGCTCCCCCAGTTCAGTTCTCTCTCTGTATCTCTCTCTCTCTCTCTCTCTCTCTCTCTCTCTCTCTCTCTCTCTCTCTCTGTCAAAAATAAATAAATAAATAAGAAAATACTTAAAAAAAAATAGAGTAGATATCTGTTATTAGCAGTTAGCACAGAGGAGCAGGAACTTCCAGCTTTTCTGTGAATGAAAAAGTGCCGGGACCCATGGATAAAGGTGTTTACTGCAGATGGACTTTCAGGATAAAGGGAATGGGAATGGGGATGGGGAGCAGAGTGAATTCAGAAATACAGAAGGACTGAAGGAGCAGAAGTATGACAAGAAAGAGGTGAGCAGAATCTTAGGGTTGTCTCTGTCTCTCTCTGTCAAAACATAAAATAATCTTAAAAAAGAAAGAAAGAAAGAAAGAAAAGCTCCGACAAATCTTTATATCAAACCAACAGATGGTCATCAGTTTTTCAATCACCCATCTGTCAGAAAGAACCTAATGCCTGTGGAAAAAATCTTCAGTAATCTGAAAAAGTGCATATATCATCAATGCTGTAGGTTTTTATTAATTTTTTTGTTTTATTAAGCTTTAAAGTAATTTTTCCTTGTTTTCATCTTTGTTTTTATAATTACTGGAAGTAACATCACATACTAATTAGTAATTATTAGCACATAATTATTAGCACATAATTAGTAATTATTAGCCCAGAATAGCTCCCATTTACTGAGTTCTGTCTGTATGGTAGGCACCCTGCTTCATTGTTCATATACATTGCCTCATTGAATCCTCAGGAAAGCCTTGAGATACGGAACTATTATTCCCATCTGATGGAATAGGAACCTAAGGCTCAGAGATAACTAAGCAATTAAAATGTAGGCTCCATTAAGACAATGGTTTTTGGCCTTTTTATGTGTATCTTATTTTTTAATTGCCCTGTCTCGGCACCTAGATTTTTTTGAATGTTAATGAACTTGCTCACATATCTGTAAATTCCAAACCAATAGGCTTGGTACACTCCAAAATCTGTATTCTCAATCACCTGCTACAGTGCTTCTGAGACACTAAGCTCTTAAACATGGGTCTTTGAGATTACTGAGGCATAAATTTAAATGGGCAGCCCGAAATAGGATGTTTGTCCCATTGTTCCTGTGGCAGGCACACCTTTTTATATAAACTCCTGGATATCTGTTTTATACTCCCCACCAAAAAAAAGATACCATTGTTATTCACTTCAATGTAAAAATTACACAAGTTTGCTGAAAAAACGGAATGATACAAAAAAGTATAAAAATTCAAGACAAGGATTAGAGTGAGGCAAGTAAGGCACTTGCCATGCGTGCAAAATTTAAGGGGGAGGCAAAAACTCAGTAATCAAAATAACATTTTAATTCACTGTTTACAAAAACTAATGCTAAAAAAACAACCCATAGTGAACAAAATATCAAACTTTTAAATAAAGACAAGCTCTGTGCTCTGGGACATGGGTGTAGCAAGTGAGACATTCACTCTGAAGGTCATAAGTACAAAATCAGATCCTACCTATATTTAAAATTCTAATATTTTGTTTAATTTTTTACTGCAATATTTTGAAAAAAATGTTTTAATTGCAATAATGTGTTATTTAAGTTGAGAACTGAGTTTTGGGGGCACTTTTAAAAATTTGCAGCTAAGGTGAGTGCCTCACTCACCTAACCCTGATCCCAAACCTGATAAAAATAAAAGGAGAAATTACTCTAAAGCAGAGATAGCCATTATGAATACTTTGTGAATAATCTCTCAAACACTTCTCTGATTTGGCGTGTGTGTGTGTGTGTGTGTGTGTGTGTGTGTTGTTGTTGTTGTTGTTTTTAATACACACTGTACCTACCCTTTTAAAATATTTTGTTTTTTTATTTATATAGTAAACAGAGGTAAATAGTGACTACAGCACAGTTTAAGGGACCACATGGCAATTCATTTTATGGTTATACCATAGGTATTTAATCAACTGTCTGTTTATCAAATAACACTGCAACAAACATTATTGTACATACTTTTTTGCTGACTGATCTGATTATTTTCTTGGGATAAGTTCCTAGAAGTATAATTACTGGATCAAAGACTTTATGTGTGCACTGCTTCTAAATTAAAAGCAATAAAGCTGTTTTGGGAGTCACTGGCAGTTGAATTTTGTGGCTTTATGCAATGCTTACAGAAATGTTTTAAACGTATTTTCTTCTCTTTGGACAGAACCAGGAGACGAAATGTCATCACATTTTTCGCCAATACCACCGACTTCTGAAGGTAAAGAAGAAATCAATCAATGAGGTCTAGCTTTGTGCCTAGTATGGTTAGTCTCCACAGTAGATTGGGAGAGTAAGAAAAGGAGAAGGCTACCCAATAAGCATCAGACATGGCCTCTCTATGTAAAGAGTTTATAAACAGCTTACTGAAAAGGTTCTCCTCTACTTTTTCATTCTCAGAAGAAAAATCTTTAGAGGAGCATTAAATTGTCATATGTAGCTAGACTACTAGAATCTTTGTAGGTGTAAAACAACCCAATTCTTTGTCATACTAAAGAACATGAATAACTACACTTTATCAAAATCTGTACTCTCCTTTCCTTTACCACATTTTCTCTCCGTCTCCTCCCACTTCTTGACAACTATAAAAGGAATTAGTATGTATCACTGTACAAGAATAACTGTTTTTTCCACTTACAAATTTGACAAAGATTTAAAAATTGGATAATACCAAGAGTTTGTTATGAGTAATAGGCTCTCTATAGGAATTGTCTTTGAAGAAAATTTGGCCCTATCTATATTTGGGTTTGGCTGAAACTGACAGAAAATATAAAGTAACAGTGGCTTAAACACAACAGTTTATTTCTCTCTTGGGTAACAAAGCCTGGACATAAGCATTCCAGGGCCTGTATGGAGGCTCACATCAGTGTCCCAGGTTTCTTCTAGCTTGTTGTTGGCTTATGTTCTTGATCCAAAGTGGCTGCTTCTGCACCAATGATCACACCCATATTCCTGCCAGCAAAGAGAAAAGGAAGGAGAGAAGCATGCCCTCCTTTTTAGGACACTACCTAAAGTTACACTCACCACTTCCTCTGACATCCCCTGTCCAGAACTTAGCCACATGGCTATATCCCACTCCAAGGGAGGTTGAAAAAATATAGTCTTTGAGTGCCCATATGCCAAGCTAGAATTAAGGGTTCTAGTCCTATAGAAGGAGGGAGAATGGGTACTGGGGGACCACCAAGTTTTTAAAAAAGTATACCAGAACTGACCTCCAAAGGAAGACAGGACAAGAGACTGAAGGAAGAGGCCGACAACTCCAGAATTAAATGAAGAGTTTATTAAGAGAACTTATGATGTCAGCAAGAAGGTGAATCTCCACATCCCAAAGGCAATGGGGCCTTAATATAGACAGTCTCTGAACACAGATGGCTTGTAGCTAAGTGGCACATGCTTGTTAAGAGCTGTATATTCCAAAACATTAAACAACTTAATAGGCCTACTTATCTATGGAAGAATATTCCTCTCAGGTGACATGGGCCCTGAAGTGTCAGTCACTGAGAGCAACTTGCTTCTTAAGATGGCTTTGGTTATGTCAATCACCAGAAATCATTTTGCCCAACATACAGCAATGTCAGCAATTTAGTCTACAGATATGTTTGCACAAGTGATTAAAGATATGTACAAGAATGTTCACCACAGTTTGATCAACCATAATATCCATTGGTATGAAATCAGTTATATAAAGTATGACACATCCAAGGACGGGGAGGTTAGATAGCTATTTTTCTTTTTTTCCTGATGAGGTAAATATAGAAATGCTGATGTAAAAAACAACAAACAAACAAATAAAAAACAACCCTAAATATAAACTGGAAAAAAATCCCACAGGATTCCGAACAGTAGAATAGTATGTATTGAATGATTCCTTCTTTATCAAAGGATTTATATTACTTTGTCAAGAACTGTGAAGGATCTAGATTCTAAGTTAAGCTACTGCTATAAACATTCACTAGCTTTTGTGTGAACAAATGTTTTCATTTCTCTTGGGTCTATACCTAGGAGTGGAATGGCTAGATCATATGGCAACTCTATGTTCAACTTTCTGAGGAACCGCCAGACTGTTTTCCAAAGTGGCTGTATCATTTTGCATTCCCACCAGCAATGTATGAGGGTCCAATTTCTCCACCTCCTCACCATACTTGTTATTATCTTTGACTTGTGAGACTCTCTAACCTAGATTGGGGATCTCCCTAAGAGTATTGGGTATGTCTATTGTGATGGAAACCGTAGTGTAAGGGTAATGGTGGGAAGAATCAGCATGTTAGATATGTCAAAATATGATTCCACTATTCTGTAAAATAGGCCCCCTTATCTACTTACACAATAAATAATAGACTCATTCCCCATGAATCACTAAGCACTGTGCTCAGTCCCATGGGAGTCAGGTGACCTGTAGCTCCTGTCTCCTAGAGTCAGCTCCAAGTCCCCACCTCAGTCGGGGAGGCAAGGCTGACATCCTCCTTCTCCTCAAAGACCCACATATCCCACTTACTCTATTCCAGCTGGTGAAAGCCTTCCCATCTGGTCAACAGAGGAGGGATGACAGAGGTCTTTCATCTTTCTTTGTATCTTTTTCTTTCTTCTTTCTTTCTTTCTTTCTTTTCTTTCTTTCTTTCTTTTTTTTCTTAACAGATAAAGTAAAAGATGACTCAGTCAAAAAGAAGAGGCCATATAAGGTCCTTTTCAAAGATCTCTTTCTTTTCAAAGAAAATGACACGATGTCAAAGAAAAGGGTAAGTTTGACCAAAATCCCAATCCCAATTAATGTTAGAAACATCTCCTCTTACCCATCACTTTTATGAGCTTGGTGGAGTTTAGACATGGGGTCAGATGTTAATGTATGTGCCATATACACTGTGCTAGGGGACAGTGTAAACACTCAGGACAGAACAGCATCCAGCCTGTTGTAAGGACCCAATGAGCACCCCCTACTGGGGGGAGATGGACACACCACTACAGTCTGCTGTGACAATGGGAGTTCCCTTACTTTACTGATTCGAAAACCCACGTTTTCACACATTTCCTCATTCCTGAAATGGGGATTCAGCTGACAGAGATGGGATGGCATTCATAATTGGCAGTGCACAAAATAATAGTGCATCTTACAATAAATGGCATCTCGGAGTTGGTGAAATATAGAAGAAGCGTACAAAAAAGAAAGTGGTTATTGGTGAGAAGCAGGCAAGGAGGGTGGTGGGTTGTGTGTGGGGTGTGTGTGTGTGCACGTGCACATGCAAAGACTCCACTGAGGAAATAACAAGAGCAGAATTAAGAATAAGTCAAAATTTGCCAAGCAGTTACAAATAAGAGACCATGTATGTATGTACTGGGGAGGGTGGTGGAGGGAGAAGAAAAGTGGAGGAGAGGGTGTCATTTTAGAATTATTCAATATGAAGTTAAATCAACAATGAGGCTAATTTTCAGCTGTGCCTTGCAGTTAATCTCATTCCTTACATTGCATGGTTCAGAGTTTATGAGGTTTGCTTTCCTTATTCCTAGAAGTAATGGTTGACTACAGGATTTTTAAAAAGAAAGCTGATTCTGGTGGTGTAACACATAGATGAAGTACTATAGAATTGTACACCTAGAACCTATGTAACTGTTATTAACCAATGTAACTGTAATAAATTTAGCAATATTAATTAATTAATTAATTAATTAATATAAAAAGAACGAGGTAAATATCCAGATATTCTCATTAACTGATTCATCTGTAGGGTGATGGTTTTGTACAAGGGTTCAATAGTTTGAAAGTATCCAAAATTAAATTTAGAAAAGATTCATGAAACCAGAAGGCGGATTTTTTTACGACTACCAGAGAGATCTCTTTTCTCTCTAGTTTTCAATTCTACAGCATCATTCTTTTCAAATCAGTGGAATTTTCAAGTTTCCTGCGTTTTGGGTAAGACAGAATTGAGACAATAAAGCCAGAGCAACATTTTCCAGTCTTGTATTTGTCCTGTACGTGTTCAGTAAAGGTTGAATGTTTTTACATTTGTGCTCAGCTTTTATAAGAGAAGGAATTGAAAACTTCAAAGATAATAACTTGAGGTTGCTTGTTTAATATATTGAAATGAGAAAAGGACTTGTTGCAAATACTATTTTTATATATGATCACATTTAAGACATTGTTTTGGTATGTTAGAATTTTTTTTTTTTTTTTAACTTTTCCACTTGGGCAGGACAATTTTTTGAACCACAGCATGAAAATTCACCAAAAGTCTACTTTCTCATCCCGAATGAAGAGTCGTTCACACTTGAGCCAAATAGTATTCTACTCGGACACTGCTGGTGACTCGTTTGAAAAATTTGGACTAGATCCCACTCTTGTTCTCAGATTAACAGAAGGTAAATCTAAGTTACTGTTTAAGAACATTATTTTGCATATTTACTATTAATATCAAATTTGGTGGCTTTTCTGGAAGTAAGAAACACAAAGTGTACTGTCTCATAATATGGGGGAAGTCTTCGTAAATGCAGGTTTAGTGTTAGGAGAAAATCTGTTTTAAAAGAAAGCATACTTTCCAAGAAATAGACTGTCACCCATTTTCATGGCTCTAAGGAAGAAAGTCACTGCCAAAATGATATAGTATTAAAGGTAATGCGTCTGGCCATTTAAATTCTGTTCTAGATGTAGAAATACAGAAACGTTCTATGGACAAGTCTTGATGTCCAGGCCATACAACTCTTATATCCAGAATCAGGAAGCTAATAGAATTCAATGTTTGCCTGTTATTGCAAAAGCATAATTTGTTTTTGCTTCCTCTCTGATGAAAATGGCTCAGTGAAGCAGAGACACTTATCAAAGTCACTAAGTAGGCGCAGAATTCAAAACAATGCCTGTCTGACTCCAAAGGTGCTTGTTTGTCACCCACCCTCACAGAACTATTTATTAACGATTATAATAATCAGTATTACTATTATTGAAATAGTAAGTGATTATGCATTCAGTATTTTTGAAATACTAATAGCTAATGATTATCACAAAATTACTGTGTTTTATAATAGGTTACCTCATTTCCTTCTCACCATACCAGTAAATATAAGGGAGAAAGTAACAGTAATATATCCACTTGGGCTAACTCACAGCATGGCAAAACACCACTCCTAAATTTCAGTGGCTTACTACAACAGAGCTTTATTTCTCATTCACTTTTTAACTTTTGCACTGAAAGAACAGCCCATGTCTGGGATGTTGCTGGAGTTATGGCCAAGGGAGAGAGAATGAACCTGGCGGTGCTTCTTGAAACTTCTGCATGGGTGCAGCATAGGTCACTTCTACTCCCACTCCATGAGTCAAATCAAGGCAATGGTCCAGCCCGACATCAATGGAGGGGCTTCAGGCATAGGGGTGGGGGAGTGGAAGTAATCTTCTCACACAGAGGGGTAGTAAATACCTTAGAACAGCAATCTACCACCATTAGTATCCTCATTTTGCAGATGAGGAAACCAAAGCTTGGAGAGGGTAAATATCTTATGCACGTTCCCACAGCTAGTAAGAGGTGGAGGCAGAATACAGCTCCAGCTAGACTGGGCTTCCCAGGACAGCAGTCTCACCAGTTATTAGAGAAACACTATTGTATCTCTACTTCTACTTACATTTTTATGAAAAGATTTCATTCGATATCACATCCTGTTGGTTTTTGGGAAGTGAACATTATTGAAATGTTATATATATATATGTATATATATATATATATATATGTAAGCTATGTAGTTTTTCCAGAACAAAGAAACCTTGATAGGAAATTTTGGTATTTTCTACTGCTAGATAGTAAGCCGGTTGCCATCTTTTCCTTTCCTGCCATAAATTTGGTTTGTGATCCCCAAACACACTTTGCCTAAAGACTTCAGTTTTATGTCTAGATTGGCCAAAAAGTTAAGATTTAAAACAGTTCAATCTTATTTATCACAGGCTTAGGAGTCATTATCCCTCCTTCCATGTCTTAGCTGGGTAATCTTGAGCAAGCTGTTTACGTCTCTGGGTTTCAGGACCTCACATACAGAATAGGGATAGTAATACAAACCTTATTGGGGTTATTGTTAAGATTAAATAAAATGATGTAGTTCAATTGTCTAATAAAGTTCCTGGAATATTATGGACACACAATAACTAGTAGTTACTTTTATTAGATTAGTGTGTAAGTCCATACATACTGTATGAAATAATTTAATTACATATCTTCTATGTTATACAACATGATAATGAACTAAACCTAAGTCAATTTCAATTTTCTTTAAAGGTGCAGACACAAAAAAGACGGTCCATGAATTCATTAATGACCAAAGAGACATGTTTCTGCTTGAGGTAGTAAAAGTAATTTTTCTCCCATTAGCCAAAATAGAAGGCTTCTTGCATAACATTGTCAAATTTTCACCTTGACATTTTATTTTTTCCCAGAACTATTGCCCTTCCTATCCTCTCCTGTACCCACTTCCGTCTGGCTTTTGTCCTCATTATTCCACTGAAACAACTTTTGTCAGGGTTACCAATGACCTTCCTATTGCCAAATTCGAATCATCATCCCCCAGTCTTCCTTTTACTTAGCTTTCAGCAGCAGTTGGCGCATTCGATCACTTCCTCTCTCTTGAAACCTTTTCTTGAACTGATTTCCAGGACGCACTGTCTCTTGGTTCTTCCACATTACTGGCTGCTCACTCCTTTAGTTTTCTTTTCTTATGCCTCTTTCCCTGATCTCCAAATATTGGAATACCCCAGGGCTCACTCCTCATCCTGTGCTCCATCTATCCTCTTCTAGGCCTGTGGCTTTAAATTCCAGTCTCATATTCGTGACTTCCAATTTCCTTTCTCTAGCCTCACCCTGGTCCCTGAACTCTAGACTCACAAATGCAACTCCAGTTCGTAATAGCGCCACTGAGATGCTCAACCTCAGACTTTACATTCCCAGAACTTTGCCCTGCTATACTCTTCCCTACCACAGAAAATCTGCACCCCATACAGTGCTATCTCTGCAAGTAGCAATTCCATTTTTCCAGTTGCTTAGGCCAAAAATACTGGAGTTATCCTTAACTCTACCTTCTTACAACCCACTTCCAAATACTCTTTCAAATATACATTTTCCCACATATATTTGTCATCACACTACTTTTCATGATTGCCACTGCTGTCACTGTAGTCCACGTCACCAATGAACTGTTATAACTTCTAAACACAGGTCTTCTGCTTCCATTTATGCTTCCTACAGTCCGTCTGTTCTCCACACAGCAGTAGAAGTCTATTCTCACACATGCCTCTCTCCTGAAGACCATGGGTGACTTCTCTGGTGCCCAGTTCTCTCTCTCTCTCTCTCTCTCTCTCCTACTACTCTCCCCCTTCCTCCATCTGTTCCAGCCACACAGGCCTCCCTGCTGTTACTGGGACACACCAATCATGCTGTTGTCTCAGGACCTTTGCATAGCAGGCTCTTCCTTCTGGGAGGAACATTCCTCCCTCAGGTACCCATACAAATTGCTCTTCACTTCCTTCCAGTCTAAGTTTCACCCCATCAGGGAGGATTTCCTTGGCTATCATAATGGCAACCCTTGCCCACTGGACTCCTTACTCACTTTTAGTCTACTCCTCACTGCACTAGAATGTATACCCCATAAAATTTTGTTTATTTTGTTCACTGCTCTATTAATATCACTTAAACTACACAGTAAGCACTCAATAAGTACTTGGCGAATAAAGTAGTAAATGAAATATATTTTTGTTACAAACTTGGAGTATCTATTGGTTGTGTTTCTTTAGAATGATCTCTTTTACATATTTTAGTTCATTTATACTGTCATGTACGGGGCTTTGTTTATTTGTAGTTTATTTTCCATGCATAGCATAAAAACCCAAGTGGATTCTTATATTCTGTAATAAAAGAAAATGGATTTGGGGCTCTAAAAGGGGTTCTTTGAGGCTAAACACCGCCCCCTGTGGGCCGGCTTGGAGGCATGCCTCACTGACACAGCGGCGCTGGACCTTGACTCTCCCTTGGTACATCCTGCGGGAGGGGCCTCTGTGCGTGCAGACAACCTAGTTTTCCAACGCTCAGAAAGTATTGGCGGGGCACTGTGGGTAATACCAGGTGCACCTGCTTTTTGGAGCAATATGTAGCTATTTTTGGTTTGTGGGGTACATCCATTTCGAAACAATATTGAGCCTCTTCATAAAAGTTAAAGAGAGGAATTAGTCTCCCATCTAATTATCCCCGTAAGAAAATTATTTCATGAAATAAAGGCCATAGCCCCCAAATTTGGGCATACCATTTTTTTTCAAATGATCGCTTACAAGGCAAGTTTTTCCCCCTTTTATTATGAGACTGTTGAAATGTACTAGAAATGTGCTAGACGTGTATAATAATGTTCTCAATGCACTTCTGTTTTTAATATCCCTAGTATGCTTTGTCGACCAAAAGAAATATAATTACAAAGTATGACAAACACCTAGCAACGAAGGAACGGCAACTCCTAAAGGCAGAAAGAAAGCTCCAAGAGGATGCAATGGCCTTTGAAGAGTTTCTTCGAGAAAATGACCGTAGATCTGTAGATACCCTAAAAATGTTCGTTGTTTTTTTCCCCCCATTCTGGCCAAATCATTTTTCACCTCCCTCTCTCTTGTTTTTAGTTTCTCAGAGCACAACACAATACAAAGCAAACAAATCTCTGTTACTTTTCAGTGCAGCACAAGAAACTATAAACAAACTCCAAGTGACAGCAAAACTAAAGAAAACGAATATGGAGGTACAGGCAGTGAAAAGGTGAGTCCCCCCCACCCCACACCCAGCTCTTCCCTATCAAGTGCCCACACCCCATTAAAACGTACGTGTGCCTAGCAAGCGAAGTGAGAATAGTCCTCATCAGGTGATTTTTGTAAGCATGGCCACATGTTTAAAATGAGTACTCTATCAGGGATCTTCCCTGCCTGGGTATTAGGACAGTACACAGGGATCTCTAGCTGGAAAGCTTCCCTAACTTGCCATTAAGAAGCCAAGAAATTAGTTGAAAATGTTAGGAGTAAACAAATAAGTGCCCTTTCGCTTTCATTCTAAGGCAGATTTCTTCCCACATTTTAACATCTCTGCAATGGAGATTCATTTCACACTCATCTTACAATTATAATTAGCAGTATTGTTTTTTATAATTTATAATTTTGCTTACATTTAATTGAACCTAGCATTGGTATTTAAAAAAAAAAACCAAGACCTATAATGACAAAAATACAGGAGAAAGAGGAGTTGAGGTAAAATTATTATAGCACCTGCCACTCTTTCCATCCCCCCTGCCCCCCCCCCCCAAATCTGGTTGTTTTCTTCTATGGTCAAGTGTAAATCACTTTATCTCAATTTAAATATCTAAAGAAGCTACCTCCTGTTATCATCTATGGAAAGTAATTTCATGATCTAAGACACACGGTAGTCTTAGTATCAGGTCATGCTAAAACTTCTTTTCTTTTTGAGAACTTGATGTTTAGCTGTCTTCTAAAAACAAGTCCTAGACTCAACTCCTAGATCTTTTTTTGGGGTGGAGGGGTGAGGGTGGGGAGAGACAACAGCTTGTCTAAAATGCAACAAATGAACTGGATGGCAGTTTCTTTGAAACCAATTGTTACTAACAAAATGTATGTTTCAAACACATTCTGGCTGTGGCAGCCTCGATGTTGCAAGTCTCAAGGAGCATTCTTGAAGGCCCTCCAAGATGGAGAAGTCCCTTCTCTCCTTCCCTCCATAATGTCATTAGATGATTCTGTTCTACTTCCAGAACCAGAGTAGTAGCCTCTGTGTTGCATAAAATACTGTATTTATGCACAATGGTCCCCCAGTTAATCCTCCTTAGAGCCTTGCTGAAGAGAACTTGCTGGTTGTTTGCATGCCTCATTATCTTAGCAAGGTGCAAAAGGTGATGGAAAAAACAAGCTGGTAAGAGAGCAAGGGATGCAGGCACCTGCTGTTTATTTGCCCCTCCTCTCTTTACAGCCGGAGCTGGCCAGTGGAGGACTGCCCTGCAGGTAGAGCTGGGAATGTGCTTACAAAGGGAAAGAGAGCTGGTTCGGAAGCTTTTGCTTAGAAGCTGTGCAGTTCTAGCCATTTTAACCCTGTTTTTAGTAGCACATCTGGGAGGCTTTCAATCTAAAAAGGAAGTGGTGGTAGAATGAGGGGCTCCCAACATCTGTGAGTGGTGGTATGTGAGCTTCTTTAGATATTTACAAAGTCGATCCAGTGAGCTAGACTTGATCGTAGGAAAAAATATCCAGGTTTGAGTCTTGCACTCATACAGCAGGGCTTCTGGAAGCCTCCAACCACCAGAAGTACTGAAACGGAAGATACTGATATGGGAGTAACACTGACAAGGGTATTGATGAGGGTGTGAATGAGGAAGGCTTTCCCTAGTCCAGATTTCCAGGTATTGTTGGCAAGAGCGTGGGCATCTGAGTCAGGCAGACCCAGGAGGTTTGAGTGCGGGCTCGGCCATTTACCAGGCAGATGACTTTGCAAGTCATTCATTTCTTCCAAAAGGTAGGGATGCTAGCACCTATTTTAAAGTGCTGCACTGAAGATGAAATTCTATCTGTAGTGTGTCCTGCATGTTGCCCAGCACACAGTAGGTGCTCATTGAGCGTCTCCTTTCTTCTCCTCACGTAAAGTGCCACCTTTTGTTAGTACCTTCTAATTTCTCCCTATGTCTAAAACGTAATACAATATTTCCCTCAGAAATGCATAAGCAGACTATGGGCCATCTGTCCGACCAGCACATATCCTTGCCCATGTGTTATTCAACTAGTATTCATACAGAGTCTTCTCATCTCATATCTTATTGATGCCCATATTTTTACAGTCATAGTCACTTTTGTTAAGTAAATTATTATGCAAATATGTAATTGAGAGAATGAATTTTGTAAAAACTTTTTTTTAATTAACATGCTTTCACAGAGGTATGTCTAACCATACCTTTGTTTCCTTTGAGTAGTGAAATATCAAAAACAGAATGCCTCCTTAGAGAGTACATGAAATATGGACTTTTTCTACTGAGATTATCTCCAAAACATTGGCAAATCCAGCAAGCACTGAAAAGACTACAGGTATCAAAGAGTAAAGAAAATATGAATGGCACTCTTCCAGATACATTAGCAAGTAAGTCACACATTCTTGATTTCAAGTAAGTAAATATCCTTAATTCCAAATGTTCTGCTTCAGTGTTTGTTTGTTATTTATTAAATTGTTAGAGGGGAAGCTGGAATGGCTCAGTGGGTTAAGCACTTGCTTTGTAGCCCTGGGGACCAAGGATCGAATCCCGGGCCCAGCCTGTGCAGACCCATCTGCTGAACTGGGGTGTGCTTCCCATGCAGGAGGCCCCCAGTTTGGTTCTCACCCCCTCACCCCCGGTTCGGCCCCTGGCTTGAGGGGGCGCATCTCCCATACCAGAGGCCCCCAGCCCAATTCCCACCCTGTGTGGCCCCCGCCTACCTGTGTGGAACAAAACCATGTCGAAAACTGATGATGTGCAACTATGAACACTGGTCTGGGCCCTCCTCCTTCTCTCTGTCTCTCTCAGTCTCTGTCAAAAAATAAAATAAAATAAACCTTAAAAAAATAAAATTAAAAAAAGAAAGTTAGAATTTCCATGTCAAGCAGAATCTGAACAAGGATCCTCACTATCTCCGAGATTATATATTAGTAATGTGGACATTCAGATTAATTTCAGAAAAAAATTTCATAGAAATAGAAACTATTATTTACAGATGATGTGATACCATACCTGGACCCCCCTGCCTGTAAAAACCTGAAAAACGATTTGATTTTATTAAAGGTTTCTGTAGAGTGAATGAACACAAAGTCAATTATACTTTATTAACCTCTTAACATGAATAAACTAAATTTATTGATTAGAAACTACACAAGAAAATTAAATCCAAGGAAACAACAATAACCTTAATTGTGTGACCTGGAGATTTGACAGAGAAATATGTCGTGTTTTTAGATAGAAATGTTGATATTGTAAAGTTGTCAATTTTTCTCAAATTAATGTATAAGTTTTATGGAATTATAATAAAAATATTACTAAAAGTTTGTCAGGGAGTTGGGTGTTGAGTTAGGGAGAACTTTACACAATGATTCTGAGGTTCATCTAGAACAGGGGTCTCCAAACTATGGCCCGTGGGCCAGATGCGGCCTGTGAGGCCCTCTCATCCAGCCCATGGAGACCTTTTTATCTACGGGAAAAAATTACGGAAATTTACGTGTATCCTGCCAAGATCAGCTGCTTACTTTTTCTACTTCTGTTCACAGTCAGTGAGATGATATAATGCCATCTAGTGGCAGAGTTTTTAAATGGTTTGCTGCTTGTTCAAGACTTGATTATTTTGATCACAGTTTGCCAGTTACAGTTGACTGCTGCAATGAGGAGGTGTTGGTGTCAGTTAGCGTCTAATTGCGAAACATGTTGCACTCTATTTTATTTAGTGATAATTTCCTTCAAGTAATTACTTACCAGTGTGTATAAAGTATCGGGAATGTCGTTAGTTTAACAAGAATTTTCCGAATATTCTGAAGAGGAAACATTAAAAGCTACAATCTCTCTACCATAAGTGATATATTTGCAGACTATATTCAGGTAAGTTTAACTTAAGAAACCATAAGAATTTTTAAAAATTGTTTCAGGTCATTTGCAGCTATAATTGCGACAAAGTTAGTTCGCATAATCAGGTTTTTTGAGTGATATTGTGCGCAAGATACTTTCAGTTTCACTATTTATTCATGTTGAAGTCACTTTATTTTAGTGCCCGACAATGGCCGAGAAGAGGAAAAGAAAAATAGACGATGAGTGTCGGCAATTTCAAGAATGGAGTTTGAAATACTTCTTCATCAAATCCGGCGAGAAAGCATTGTGTGTGATTTGCAACAAAACCGTGGCTGTGATGAAAGAATACAACCTGCGCCGTCATCATTGAAGCAAACATCAGGAGAAATATGCACAGTTGGAGGGTAAAGTCCGTGCCGAAAATTTTTCTAAATTACAAAATCATCTCACATCTCAGAGGACATTGTTCAGTAAATCCTCAAATGAAAATGAATCCTTAACTAAAGCCAGTTATAAAGTTGCCTACATCCTGGCTAAAAATGGCAAACCATTTACAGATGGTGAAGTAGTGAAGGAATGTTTGTTGGAGGTGGCTGAGGAACTTTGCCCAGAAAAAGTCAAAACAATTTAAAAATGTAGCTTTGGGTGCAAATACCATTGCCCGCCGTGTTGCAGACATGGGTGAAAACATTGTGACTCAAATAGCGAAAAATGCAAGCAAGTTTCGCCATTTTTCAATTACAATGGATGAATTGCTGGACAGCTGTTCCACTTCTCAACTGCTTGTGTTCATTAGAGGTGTGGATGAAGACATGAACATAACACAAGAGCTGGCTTCCCTACATAGCATATATGCCACTGTTACCGGACAGGATATATTCAATGAATTGAAAAAAACATTTGCTGATTATAACTTGGACTGGACTAACCTCAATTGCCTGACTATTGATGGAGGAAAGAACATGAGTGGCATAAAGAAAGGCTTGGTTGGACAAGTGAAGCAGCTGTGTAATGAGAAAAACATTCCACAACCAATGTTCCTGCACTGTATTATTCACCAGCAAGCTTTGTGTGCTAAATATGTGGACATTAGCAGTGTACTGAATCCTGTGGTGAAATGGTGAATTTAATAAGGTCACATGGGCTCAACCATAGACAGTTCAGAGACATGTTGAAAGATACAGACACAGAATCGCAAGATTTACCATATTACACAGCAGTAAGATGGCTAAGTTGTGAGAAAGTTCTGAGCAGAGTATTTAAATTAAGAAAGGAAATAGGTGACTTTCTGAAAAGTAAAGGCAAGCCACAGCCATTACTGTCTGATGAAGAGTGGATATGGAAATTGGCCTTTGCTGCAGACATAACTAGTCATTTAAATTTTCTGAACCTAAAACTACAAGGAGAGAAAAATCTAGTTTCTGATCTATACACCCACCTAAAGGCCTTCAGATCTAAACTTGTCTTGTTTTTGGAACAAGTACAGGCCAACAACTTGACGCACTTTCAGCAGTGCAAGGTCTTAATGGCCCTTTGGCTGAGTTCCCCACGTCATTTGCATGCGAGATCATCAAAGACCTCCAGCTGCAGTTTCAGGAGTGGTTTTCTGACTTGGATTCAAAGGCAGAAGAAGTGAGACTGTTTCAAAACCCATTCGAAGCAGATGTGGCCAGTTGCCCAGATAAACTGCAGCTGGAGGTCATTGAGTTGCAAGCAAATGACCTCCTTAGGGACAAGTTCAAAGAAGGACTGGTGGGTTTTTACCAGTTTTTGCCCAAGGAAGACTTTCCTAATGTCAAAACTTTTGCATCAAGGTACCTTTCAATCTTTGGAACAACATACTTGTGTGAACAAACATTTTCAAAAATGAAATACATGAAGAACAATTTAAGAACAAACTTGTCTGATGATAATCTCAGGTCACTGTTGATGTTAGGGACATCAAATCTAAAGCCAGAAATGTCTGCTATTTTGGCATCCAGGAAACAATTTCACCATTCCCACTAATACAGGTGTTCATGTGTAGTGTATCAATGTGTTATTAAATAATAACTGAAAATAATATTAAATACATAATTAAAAACAACATCTGTGTTTTGATTCTTTTTTATTTGAACCTCGAGTGTGTAGTCGGCCCCCAAACTGCTGTTTGATAGTTAATGTGGCCCTCGGGCTGAAAAGTTTGGAGACTCCTGATCTAGAAAACTAAATACTTTTGAAGGAGATAATGGAGGTGTTAGTAATCCTCTAAGGTATATAACGTATTATGACTAGAGTCTCAGGAATTAAAACAGTGTGGTAGTAGCACTTGGAAGTCATCTCAGTGGACCAGAAATAGGTCCTATTGTACGGTATATATGAGAATTTAATACGTGATCAAAGTGGGGTCACCAATCAATTGGGAAGACTGCCACTTCCAGTGAGGGACTTTGATAACACAGTGATGACATTTAATTAAACTCAACACATGGTGTCTGACGAGAGAAAAAAACAAATGAAAAGTGAGAAGTATGTGCATCTAATAGCTTAACATCAGTGCTCCTAGACTCGTCGTCTAACTAGAGGATGCTCAGAAAGCAATGAGTCCCTCAGTCCAGAGGAAAGAATGGCTCTCACTGGGAATTTAGAGGGTATGACAGGCTGATATGGGACACAGAGGCCTCCTTGTGCCCATGGGTCAGTCTTCATCCATTCAGCCTGCTCCAGAGACCAGCCCTTGCCATCTACGTCATATTGCTGGTCACAATGTCCCCATCTTATATTTCTGTCCCTGAAAGTTTTCACAGTAATTCTACCTTCATTATGAGATAAAGCTCTTGTTCTCACAAGTGTTTTCCCCCCCTGCTTTCTCGCTCTCCTCTTTATTTTCCATTTCTAGATCTAAATACAAAGAAAAGGGGGAACAGTATTGAGGACATCAGGATGACATCACTCTTAGAAGACTATTGTCTGCAAAGAAGTAGCCAAGGTAACACAAGAGATTAGGGACTTCCCTCACGACCCAGAGCCAGAGAAGGTGCCCGCCTCAAAGTGGAGATCAAGGACCCATAAGCTAACCTGCAAAACAGGGTGGGGAGTGAGTCCTGCTGTGGTTTTGACACAGAATAGAAGGAAGAGTAGCTGGAAGTCATAAGGGTACTGGCATGAGGAAACATGATCTGGGGGTGCCTGGGGGCCCCCACTTAGATGAAAAGATCCAAGACTATTTATTGCCCAGGGCTCAGTCTCAGACAAGGATCAGGGGTAGACACTGATGTGTGGGGACCAAGTGCCTGGGTGACTTGAATGTGGCAATGGTCGGTTTCTCCAAAGACGTAATGATTGAAGTAGCCATCACTTTTTTTTCCCCCTCAATTAAAAACAAAACAAAACTGTGATTAGTAATATATATGATTAAGTAAAAATAGAACCATGACCTATAGTTCACAATTTATGTCCCTGATTTGTGACATGTATTGTTTTTGTGACAAATGCCACCCCCCACCCCCAACCAGTGTGCCTTTGATTTTCTTCTTAGGCTTAGAACCCAATTTCAGCAAAATAAAAGAGCTCCATTTTCTATATGATTATCATTCTAGTAACTAAAAAAGGTAATGGGCATAGCCATGCAGAAAAATGAATAGCTTGTTCCAAGTAACAAGGATTCATTCCTCATTACATGTTATCTCTTTTCCTGCCACCATCTCCGATGACACGGGTTTCACCTACACGTTTTGAACAGGAAAAACATGCAGGAAGCCCAGTTTCATCCTAGAGGATAAGAAATCATGCTTATTAAGGTACAGTACCTACTTAATTAACTCGCTTGGAAACTGTGGTTTTTTTAGCAAGTATCTCTTTTAGCCTTTCTTCAACATACAGACCATGTATCCACACTCATCGTAATGGACACTGGAGATCGTGGTCGCAGTATCTGTGTGCTCCTGTGGTGACTGAGTGAGCTCTCACAGGCCTCCCTGCGTCCTTTGATGAGTGCCTGCAACTGCTGTTTGTAGAAACTGCCTGTCCCCTGCATCTTGGCTCTCCGTCTCTCAAAATCAACTGCCCAACTGTTTATTAAGCAACTTACATGGCCTATGTGTTTGCAATTTCATGTCATTCAAAATTGCCTCAATAGGACCACAAAGCATTTTTATTTGTTTCAACTCCGGCTACCAGAAGGAAGCTTGGAGACACTATCTGGATGCCCAGGTTGGCTTCCCTGGCCCCAAGGAAAGGATCTGGGCCAGCACTACAGTATCCATGACAATCACACATGGCAAGCATATCTCGTTTTATTAAAGTGCTTCACTTTATTACACTGCACAGGTGCATTTCTTACAATTGAAGGTAAGACCCTCCACTAACAAAAAGATAACCACTCACTCTGTTGTGATGGTCTAGATCCGAACCCACATTATCATTATGTCTGTGTTGTATCATAAGCAGGCAAGTGGAGAGGTCATCCTAAGGAGTCTGTGCTTTGTCCGAGGGCCCTGAGGAGCCGGTGAGGGTCTTTAAGCAAGAATGGGACAGAGACTCCACCAGATTTGCATTTTAGAAAAATGGATGTGCTAGTATTTTAGAGAATGAAATGGATGAGGATAAAACTAGAGGTAGAGAGGGGCCAGTTAGGAGCCTGTTGTCACAATTCTGGTGACAGATAACCAACTGCCTCAACCAGAGAGTGGCAGTGGGAACAAAGAAGAAAAGGCTATGATAGGGAAGCTGGGTTAAGCGCTCGCTTTGCAGCCCAAAGGCCTGAGGATCGAATCCCGGTCCCGGCTCATGCGGACCCATATGCTGAACTGGGGTGTGCTTCCCAGTTCAGATCTTGCTGGGGCCTATGCGAGAGGCTCCCGGCCCAGTGCGTGCCCTACGCAGCCCTGTGCCCACCTGTGGAGTGAAACTATATGGAAAACTAATGTCAACTATGGAGACTGCTCTGGGCCCTCCCCCTTCTCTCTGTCTCGCTCTGTCTCTCTCTCTGTGTCAAAAAACAATAAAAATCTTTAAAAAAATATATTAAAAAAAAAAAGGCTATGAGACACATCAGGGAAGTGGCCTTGATAGGCTTTGAAAGGCACCCATGAAGCATGGGGATGAGTGTGAGGAAGACTGTGGTCAATGGTAACTCCCAAGTTTATAGCGTGGCAGCTGTGTGTACGGTGTTGCCATTCAATAATATTGGCAACACAGAAAGAGGGGCAGGCCTAAAGAGGTAGATAAGAAGTATAACTTTGGATGTTAGTTTTAGCTCCCTAGGGAACAGCCAAATGGCCACTGCTGTCCAGAGGAAGTAAGACACTGAAGTCTCGAGCTCCAGAGAAAGAGACGAGATGCGGGTGTCATTAGTACATTAGCAATGGACGAATCCATGACATTGCCCCAAATGGAGGGGTAGAATAAGAGGGGACGATGGCTCAGAAACCACAGATATGTTTGTAGAAAAGGAACCCAAAAAGGTAACAAGAATGTCAGAGAGGTGGGCGAAGGTTGATGGAAAGTGATGCCACTGAATCCAAGAGAAGAGAGGGGTGGACAGTGGTATCCCATGCTTCCTCAGGGACGGTTCCCAAATATTCATGCTTTCGAATGGCCCTTCCAGGTTTCCCACACCTTATTTTCCATTGTGTAAAGGTAGGTGTTTTGTCCTCATAAACTCAACATGAACAAAGCAAATTTTAACCCTTTTTCTCATCCCATCCTTAAACTGTTTACCTTCCTGTTAGCACTACCTCCATTAGTCCAGGCTCACAGACTGCATACGCTGACATCATCCTTGTCTCTCGTCCCCAGTAGTTCTTTCTATTGGTTTCTGTGATTTCATTCTTTCATGTGTCTAATTCTCCGTCCCCCTCACTCCCCGCCCCCATTTACTCACTTTTCCCATCATCACTACCCTCTACTGGGAAGTTCCTACTTCTTTAATAATCCAGTCATTGTCATCATATCCTTCCGAAAGAATGTTTCCAGAGTAAGCCACGTAATTATTCTTTTCCTCATCATCCACCCACATCAACCAACATTGCCTTTGCCTGACCGGAAGATATTTTGAAAAGTAAAATCCTCTAAAGACAAATAATTGTATTACTTGGGGCACAAGCTTTGTTTTGAGCACTAGTGCATGTTTAGTTTCTCAAGAAGACTGCATTAAGCTGGACAAAATGGATGTGGTATTGTAGATTGTCATGTGTTTCTTTAAAAAATTATCTTACTTTTTAGATGCACCTCCAATAATTGGTACTGTATGGTATGGCCCTTCCTTTTGTTCCCATTGTTTGCATATGTCACCCTTGTTTGGGTGAGTCTGAGTTTCTTTTGCATACTCATGCAATCCACTGATGTCTGCGATAAGCAATTCCCTGAAAGGCTAAACAGGCCGTTGGAAAGACCTGTGTTACAATTAGGTTCCAAAGAAAATTTAGAAGTAAAAGCAAACCTGTTGACAGTAAATGGCTCAGAAATCAGGCACTTCCTTTTTATTTTGTTCTTTTCCAGCCAATCTGAAAGCATAAGTTCAGAAGACAGCTTGGAATTCTTCTTAGACAGCAATATGGACTATGATCTGGTAACCAGGTTATATTTCTTGATTAAAATATTGTGTCTGTTTGGAAGGTATAAATGCACATTTCTCCTTTTGAAATTAAAATTTTCCATTCCAAATATCCCACAACTTTCCAGAAGAAAATAGGATTTTGATATTGTTCCCCAGTTGTATATATAGTTTATCTTTGTCAACAGACATTTATGAAAAATAAATGTCTACAAGAAGATAACTTAGGAGATATGTATTATCTATAGTCTTCCTGTAAAAATAGCCATTTCTGGCTACTTATCATTTTATGGGACTTGATATATTGAGTAACTGAACTATTAAGATAAATAGACTTATAACAAAACAGCCCATCATGGCTATAAGACTAACTTTGAACTTATTTCACCCTAAATACAACCACTGAAACTCAAAAGAAATTAAGAACACTTTGAAACATCATCCATTATTACATATAATACACCTTACCCATCTTTTTTTGTTGTGGTAGAAAACATAAAATTTACCATCTTAACTATTTTAAAGTGTACGGTACAGTAGTGTTAGCTACATGCACATTGTTGTGCAACAGACCTCTTTTTCATCTTGCAAAACTGAAGCTCCACCCCCATTGAACAACTCCTCTAAACCCCTCCCTCTAGACCCTGGCAACCTCTATGCTACTTTCTGTTTCTAAGAGTTTGATAACTTTAGATACATCATCACGGGGGAATCATGCAGTATTTGTCTTTTTATGACTGGTTTATTTCACTTAGATTATGTCTTCCAGGATCATCCATGTGACAGGATTTATTCCTTTTTAAGGCTAAGTAATATGCCATTGTATGTATGTGCCACATTTTCTTTATTCATTCATCCATCAATCAACATGTAGGTTACTTCTACCTCCTGGCTACAGGAAATATGATGAATAAGGGTGTGCAAATACCCAAGTCATCTTTCTAAAAATTAAGTTGACTTAAAATACATACTTGTTCCTAAAATTTTGGAAAACATAAAATAATTAAAGTTGTGAGGGTGGATGCTGGGAGAGCTCAACAGGTTGAGCACTTGCCTTGCAACGGCAAGGTCTAGGGATTGAATCCCAGCCCCAACCCATGCAAACCCATATGCTGAACTGCCCCAGTTCAGTTCCTGCCCCACATGGCCCCACATCCACCTGTGTGGAATGAAACCATATCACAATTAATGATGTACAACCATGGAGACTGCTCTGGGCTCTTGCCCCTTCTCTCTCTCTCCCTCACCTCTCAAAACAATAAAATAATCTTTAAAAAAATTGTGGGGAGAAAAATTACCTTCCCTTAGCTTCATCATTCTTTCTTCTATTTCTTCTCTCTTGCCTTTCCCAAACCCACCTGTCCCCTTTTTCTGCCCTTGCCTCATCTTTTGCTCCATCCTTGCTTCTTTCTCTTTTCCTCACTCTCTTCTTCCTTTTTCCCCTTTCCCCAAGGTCTTCCATCTCCCCCAAACACCTCAAATGTCCTCTTCCTCATGTGGAAACAGGCTCCTTTGCCATTCTCTACCTATGTCTTCCTCATCATCAGACTGGTATTGCTTTACCCCACTGTTTTTTCTAGATAAGTCACATGTGCATAGGTGGCATAGTTTTAAGTGAATTATATTCTTCATTATTGATTGATTAGAAGCCAGAGCTTTATTTCAAAGAACCAGAAGAGCTACTTCAAGTCTTCACAGAACTGGAAGAGCAGAATCTTACTTTGGTACAATATTCTCAAGATGTAGATGAAAATCTTGAAGATGTGAATAGAAGAGAAAAACTTATACAGGATAAAATGTAAGTCATTAAAAACAAGTAGATTTGTTCTATAAAGTGATTTCTGACCAGAGACAAAGTCTGACTTATTCATATGTGGCCCTTCCTTGTGGTCGCTCTGGATTTAGGGTGGGATTTTTATTAATAATAATTCACATTACAGAGTATAAAGAGTAGAAGTTATATTTACACAGAATAGACTAACTTGTTTAATTTTAGTCCCTACTTCCTTTCACTTGTCAAAATATTTTTCTAGCTAGCAATAATAAAAGATTAGAAAGAATTGAAGTGTCACCCAGCTGCCTTAATTTTTGTTCACTGCAGTTTTCACCTTATTATCTGGCTCGTCAGATTGTGCTTCAGAATGATCATGCTAATAACTGTATTTTCCTTGGCTGGGACAGCTCTCAACATAAGTTATTTTGTGGTTTAAATATTGTATTATTTTGTAAGGTACCTATTAATATATCAGGGCTATTATAAAAGATTTTTCTGTCAGAGGAATGAGGCTTGATTTGCTGACTCACAAAGTTCCTTCTTACTCTAGAATTTTAAATTATTTCAATTTTGGAGAACAGCTTCAAGTCATAGAGATAGATCTATCTACCCATTATAAAAATGTGTAGAACCTTTTTCAGAAGTTTTCTGGGCCAGCAGATGGCAATTGTAAACAGTAGGTCAAACTACATTGAACTTGGGAACAAATGAACTTGTTTAGAAGAACCAAAAAGTCATGATTTCATAGCCACTCGCTGCCACTGTGCATTTGTACCTTTTAATCCTACCTCGTGCCTCCCAATATGATTTTGGGGGAAGGAATGGGTGTAGTTGGACATGAAAAGGGGATCTATGTCAGAACCCATCTCTAGAGCCAGGTCAGAATCTCTAGCTGAGGGAGTCAGGAGTCTCTTTCTCCCCTGGGCTCCCCGGACATTGATTACCAATTAAGCTTGAGAACACAGACATAATCGATCTCACCATGACTTGGGCTCTTGACGCCTCAGCTTTGCTGCTCTCTATTTGGGGAGCTCAGGGGAATCACAAAAGTAGTAGAGGGGAAGGAAATGCTTCCTGATGTAAGTTAAAAGCAGCCTCTGCTTCCCCCCACCCTTTTTTTTCTTCATTTTAACCTGAGAAGTTGCACGTATGAGTACTTTGGAAACATCTTAAAAATAAATTCAAATTTGGCTTGTTAGACAGGATACTAACACCTGATCTGGAAGGAGTGTTGCAGCTCCTGACTTATGGTTTATTTCACTAAGAAATTACAGACAAGGATCTCTTACTTCTTTTGCAATAGAAACAGCAGCATAGAGTTTCTTTTGGAGCACAAGGAAATGCTTACGGCCAACTGCGAGAGAGAGGAGGAAAAAGCAATAGAACTGGAATTAAGGTCCAGGCTATTTAATTTTGGACAATTTAATTCAGATACCCAGGTAATCATTCTTTGCCTATTAGGTCATTTTATTTTGGCTCATGATAATAAGTTGCATTCCCTGTATACTAAACAAGTCCCAGATTGATGGCAGAGGCAGAAAACCAGTGTGGAGTTATCTTGTCAGTATGTAATAGTCAATATACATAGTAGATAAAAAGCATTCAAATTGGCATTGGGGTTCTCTTAAAATGCTGTTGAGGTTTTGCCCCTATAAATACATTCCTTTTAGTCAGCATGTATACATATAAAATAGTTCACTGCCTCTGATCATTCTGGTAGTAATTTAAGGAGCAGATAATCAACATAGGAAGCACTGAATCAACACTGAGGTTATAATAGATTTGGCATCTTTGGACCTGCACTTATAGATTCATTATCAGAGCACCTATACCACAGTAGTGTAGTTATTTATTTACATCTTAGTTTCCCCAGCTAGACGCAAACTGTTTGAAGGCAGGGATTTCTTTTATTTGAGAGGTGAAAGAGAAGGGGGACTGCCCAGAGCAGTCTCCATAGTTATACATCATCAGTTGTGACATGGTTTCATTCCACACAGATGGATGTGGGGCTGTGTGGGGTGGGAACCCAACCAGGGGCCTCCCTCTTGGGAGACCGGAACCTTCACCACTGAGCCATCCTGGTGGATACCTGTCATGCCGTAGTTCATTCAGCATATGGGTTTGCATGAGCTGGGGCTGGGACTCCATCCCTGGACCTCACAGTCGCTATCACAGCATCCCTGTGGGCAGGGATTTCTTACTTGTCTTTGTTTAGTGTCCCTATAAAGTAGGTGCTCACTAAATGTTTGTTGAATGAATGATTAGTTTCTAGATCCAGGACTCCAGCTAACATTGGTTTCCTTATAAAAATCTCAAATAAAAATTCAAGCAAATGTGAGGCTAATATTACATTTATGGTTATGAGCTTGATTTTCAAGCAGTAGATTTGGGGGACCTGTATCAGAAGGTGAAACTAAATGACATCTAGACATCTCTCCATTCCCCTATCCAGTTTTGATACAATTATTCCTTTAATACAATGATTCCCCTATACCCATAGGTGGGCAGGGTTGCAAAAAACACCCCTACACACACTTCCTAGGCTGGTACAGCACCCTGGGTTAGGAAGGGATACGGTCATGAGCTGCAAAGTATGATAACAGCCACCGTTCATTTCTTCAATGGTGTTTCTTTTTTCTTAACCTTTAAAAAAATTACAGTATAAAATTATGGTAAAATATACATAAATTTTATAATTTAACCATTTTAAGTGTACAATTCAGTGGCATTAAGTATAGTCACAATGTTGTGTAAACATCACCACTATCTGTTTATAGAATTTTTCATCACCCTAAATAGAAACTCGGTATGTGCTAAACAATAATTCCTCATCCCACTATCTTCCCAGCCTCTGGCAAATGTTTTACTTTCTGTCTCTATAAATTTGCCTATTTTCGGTCCCTCATATAAAAGGAATCTTTTTGTGTCTGGCTTATTTCACTTTAGTATAATGTTTTCAAGGTTTGCCCATGTTGTAGCATGTGTCAGAATTCCTTTTATGGCTGAAAAAATATCCTATTGTATTTATTTCCATTTTATGTATCCGTTCATCTGTTGATGGACACTGGGTTATTTCCACCTTCGATTGTGTTTTAAACAATTCTGAAACAGATGAAAAGTGTGAGAAAAATGTGCTAAACCCACTCCCTCCCACCAAGCCTCTTTCATCCAAGTTTAGGGCAGCTATGAAAAAAAGTAGCTTTTCCCCCAATACTTATAAACTATGAGGCAACCAAATCCCTAAACAGAGATCCAATTGATGTGAAAATTACTTTTTAAAAGACTATGAGATTTGGGTCAGAAGTGATGTTGGCATTCATGTATTACACACTCTGTATGCACAGCTTCCTAGAGATGAAATAAAATGCTGGGGTGAAAAGGGGGAGGAAAGCAGGAAAAATGGCAGAAAAAAAATATTCTTAGAATTTTTCTGCTTGCCCACTCCATTCTCTGACCGCAAAATGTGCAAAACATAATTCTTTATGAGTAAACATAGATATACCTAATTTTGATATTCAGGAATTATCAGTTACTTAGGATCACTATAAAATCAATACTTGACTCTTTCAAAACTCCCATACTCCTAATGGTACTTAATCCCCCAAAAACCTTCTTCATTGATTCAATATATTTAAAATGTGTTAAATTCAGGCATAATGTAGTAGTGAAAAGTGCACAAATATATCTCAAAGAATTCCCGCAAACACACCTGTGTAAGAGACCATCATCAGCACCCCAGAAGCCTCCCTCATGCCTCCTTCCAATCTCTACTACCCCTCACTTCCCTCACCATCAATTAGCTGTCATGTTTTTGAACTCCATATAAATGGAATCACGCAATATGTCTGGCTGATCTGGCTTCTTTCTCTCAACATTATGTTTGAGATTCATCCATGCTGTTTTGTGTAGCAGTAGGTTGTTCCTTTTCATTGACCATGGAATGGAATGTAAGCTGTCCCAGTGTTCAATTTGCAGAATGTATTCTTTTGAACGGGGAGCTGATCCAGTTCAGTTGGGAGAGCTGTTTCCAGTATGCACACAGAATGTAACATGGATTAAAATTACAGAATTCTTGAGCTGGAAACGAACTTTAAATGATATCTAGACATCTCCCCATTCTCCTATCCAGTTGTGACACACTTATTCCTTCTAAAGTGCTCTGGGACCTATGGACACACTCAATAGCTTGGTGATTGCCGGAGGGAGGGGGAGGAGGGGGGAGGGAGAGAGGGAGGGAAGGTGGGAGAGGGCACCAGCATTATGGACACACTCAATGGTTTGGTGGTTACCAGGATAGGGGGGAG
>PVKE010007921.1:0-34339 GCA_004027555.1 Craseonycteris thonglongyai
TTGTCTGAAAGTGATGTTCAACATTATGTTTTTTCGGCACTGCAATACTACTGCCACACAACAGGCAAACACATTTACCTTTTAAATTCATGAAACAATATGATTCCTCCCAGTCTGTGTGAAAATTATAGGTTCGTTTTCTCTTATTTGGTCCACTCATTTTAGGACTAAAAAAATCAAAATAAAAACAGTTATAGAACTACAATATCCTATCAAATTGCCACCATAATAATAGATTACCTACCTCGCTTTTAGTTCATTTAAAATCGAATATATCAAAACACTGTGATTGGGGAAGCCGGGATGGCTCAGTGGGTTGGGCGCTCACTTTGCAGTGCCTGGGACTGGGGATTGAGCCCGCGGGCATGAGGTTGGGAATCCCTGATCTAGACTCTAGATTCTAGAGAAAAGTTTGTGGGCCTAGTCATTACTTTAATGAGTATAGTCATTCCTGGTAAGACTGTGTGACTGTTAATTTTATGTGTCAACTTGGCTGGCTCCTGGTGCCCAGCTATTTGGTCAAACATTATTCTGGATGTTTTTGTAAGGATGTTTTTTGAATGAGACTTACATTTAAATCAGTGTACTTTCAATAAAGCAGACTGCCCTCCATAATGTAGGTGGGCCTCATCCAATCAGTTGAAGGTAAGAATGGAACAAAAGAATAACCTCCTTCAAGCAAGAGGGACTCCAGTCATCAGATGGCTTTGGATTTGAACTGTAGCATTGGCTATTTCTGAGTCTCCAGACTACTGACCCATCTTGTAGATTTTGCATGAGCCAATTCCTTAAAATAAATCTCTTTCTGTGTTCCTACACATCCTCTTATTTCTGTTCCTTTGGAGAAACTTGACATATAGACTCTCAGAGGTCTTCTTTGGAATTGTTAGAGGGCCAGAGTTGGGCTTGTAATTAGGCTGCTGTCATCATTCTGCAGTGAAGAATGGTATCATGACACAGCACACTTGAGCTATGTGGAAATGGAGAAGCACAATGTAATTACGAAGCAATGTGTGTATTAGATGCCCTCTCCTTTACCCAACCCTGACCTGAACCACTTCAGGCGGGACTCAGGAGTTGTGCACTAGGGGATGGGATAAGGGGAGGGAAAATGGAAGGCCCTGAGGATATCAGTAGTTTATACACTTGATCTTTTTTTTTTTTTAATTTATGTTATTTTCTTGACAGAGAGAGACATAGACAGAAGGGGGAGGGCCCAGAACAGTCTCCATAGTTGTACATCATTAGTTTTTGACATGGTTTCATTCTACACAGGTGGGTGCCAGGCCAAGAGGGGCTGCACAGGGCAGCAACCAGGCTGGGGGCCTCCCATATGGGAAGCACACCTCAGTTCAGCATATGGGTCTGTATAGGCCGGGCCGGGGCTGGGGAAGAACTAGGTCCTTGGACCCCAGGGCTTCAAGGAGAGCACTCAACCTACTGAGCCATCCTGGCATCCCCCTGATCATTGTTTTCAAAGGTGAAAATAAATAGCTTTGACCAGGTCAAAGTACCATGTGTACTTCAGACCCCCCAAATGAATAGGTTTTATTTTTTGTTCGTTTTATTTTATTTCACTGATATTGTCACAGGCTTGATAATAACAAGACTTTCACATTCGCCACCCCCCAGCCTTTTTAAGATCCTAGAGAAATTTTTGAAATGTTCCAGGTAGACCTACATTCTCCAACATGAACATTTAATCATGTCCTTGAGGCCTTTTAGACTTTATTGCAAATCTCTTAGGTGAGTTGGATGGCTTACAAATGTTTTCATTATTAGAAAAAGAATGTAACTATTATGTGTGTTATCATATATAATTGTTTTTTAGGAGTGTCTGCCAAGGCATTTCATGCATATCCCTCCCCTGCCCCGCCCCCCTTTTTATCCTCAAAACAAAATGAAATTCCACCTCATTTAAAAAACTAGATCATAGAGCCTCAAGAAAGCTAAGTAACATGGCTATCGTCATCCCACCATTTACTAAACAGGGCAAAGTCAGGATTCCTCTTTTTACCTTCTTTTTGTCTCTCTTGGTCACTTTCCATGCCCATTTGGTACTCTTTAGACCTATGCCAACCTTCCTTGTCGCCTACCAGTTGGCTTTAAGAATTTCTTGGGGAAGCCAGGATGGCTCATTGGGTTCAGCACTCACTTTGCTGCCCCGGGGACTGAGGATCGAATCCCAGTCCCGGCCCATGTGGACCCATATGCTGAACTGGGGTGTGCTTCCCATTCGAGATGCCCCAGTTAGGTTCTTGCCCCCCACTTTGGCCCCTGGCTTGAGGGGGTGTGCCTCCCATGCAGGAGGCCCCCAGTCCAATTCTAGCCCTGTGCGTCCCCCCCCCCCACCTGTGTGGAATGAAACCATGTTGAAAACTGATGACGTACAACTATGAAGACTGCTCTGGGCCCTCCCCCTTCCCTCTGTCTCTCTCTGCCTCTGTCTCTCTCTGTCAAAAATAATAAAGTAAATCTTAAAAAAAAAAAAGAATTTCTCAAGTCCTGACTTTGAAAACTTGCACCCATAGGACATAGTCGTAATCACTTAGAGTCTAGGCTGGTCAGTCATATGTCCTGAATTTAAAGTCACTTATTCCATGTACTAGCTTTGTGCCCTGCAGCAAGTCACTTACCCTCTCTGATCTTTGTTTTATTCACCTATAAAGCAGGGAATCATATTTACCTACAGATGTTAGCTACAGAGTTGCTGGCAGGATTTAGTGACATGGACTAAAGTGTAGATCACAACTCAGAATAATTGCTCAATAAATTGCTTACGCTGATTGTAGTTGTTGTCTTTTCAGATAAGCCCCTGACAACCTCCCAGCATGACAATGTCCTCTGGCTTCTTGTGCACTGACTGAGGCATGGCTTTCTGACAGTCAGGACCTGGAATGGACAATTTGAGTTTGAAAACTGTCCCCGATGAAATCTCATGTCAGCAGAGGTCCTCTCACATAGCCTGTTTCTTCAGATTGGGCTGCCCAATATGGTAGCCACTTGGCACACGTGGCTATGTAAACTAATCAAAATGAAATAAAATAAAAACAACAATTTCTCAGTCATGCTAGTCATGTTTCAAAGGCTTGATAGCCATACACGGCTGGAATAGCCAGAGTTACGGGGGGAGGGGGAAATAAGACATCCAGTTCCATTTGTGTTTTAGGTAAAGTATATCCCAATATACTTCTGTGAAAAAACCATTTGTTGTTCATAGGAAATTCAAATTTCACTGGGCATGCATATTTTTTACCTGGCTGATGGCTACCATATTGGACAGCAGAGATGTAGAACATTTCCATCATTGCAGAAATGTTTGTTGGACAGCACTGCTTTAGAATTGCAATGAGCAACTCGCAGCTAATAAACTCTCTCTATTACTTCTGTTCTTCTGTCCAATGGCACATGATTGGCATGCGAACCAAGAATAGCCAACAGTGTTACTAACTACTACAATAAACTTCTTGGCTTTTGAAGCAGATTATAATAATTATTCCAATTCTTTCTCATCCAGAAATGTGAATTTCATTTCCTCACTTAGGCTTTTGTTCATCCATTCATTTTCTTTTCTGTCTCCCCTACATAGCTTAACATCCCTTGTAAATAACCTTCTGGCATGATTGATTGTAGGGGCTTACTCTAACTTCCCTTTCTTAATTTTCTTCATCCAAATAGTGGACCCAGCTTCCTAAAGCCTTTCACAGTTACTCAGATTGGGTTGTGTAAAATACCTTTTCCCCCTTCTCAACAAGAATAAAGGTCCTCCTTAAAACTCCAGTGATCTCAACCCAACTATATATTTTGTGTATAATTTAAACTCCTTGCAAATGTGTAACACCCCCAAGGAGTAGATGGATGGATGGATGGATGGATAGATGGAAGGATGGAAGGAAGGATGGATGGATGGATGGATAAATATCTGTTTGTATATTTCCAATGGACTATGCCAAATGTGCACAATAAGACCTGACACATAGAAAGCCCTCAATCAGTACCTGTGAAATTAAATTGAATTTGCTTCTCAATTAAATCTGCTGACATTGAGAATCCTGAGGGTAGATTTCAAATTCTGTTCAGTTTCTTCAGGTGCCATGCTATTGGATCAGTTGGAAATGAATGATGATGACAACAAAACTTTGCATATTTCAGTGCTTGCCTCTTGCATTGCTTTTCTTTAATTTGTCACGTGGCCATGAAAAGTAAACTGCCATTGATTCCTGGCCCTCTCTGGATGCCATTTCTGCCATTGGGGGCTCAGGACCAAGCCATTGGTTTCATTGGAAAACATTGTAGACACACCTGGCCTTTCCTAAGCTTTCGTTTTATTTTTCCACCATTCTCACTCTGGGCATGATTTGGTTGAAAGCAAATCCTGTTTGCTAATGTTGTTGTAACAGAGCTTTGCTTTCCACAAGAAGGAAGGACTATATAGAAGTATGAATCTTATAAGTTGTACTGGTTTTTATCTTCCCAAAGCACTAGTCCAGTTTTTTATTGAGCTAATCATGTTCTGGAGGATTGAGGGCTACATTGGGACACACTCCAACACACGATCCTGGATTTTGTCTCTTGGCACTTTGACCACCTTAGTCTCAGTGAGTGGTTCCCAATGCTGGCTGCACATTGCGTCAATCACTTGGGGTGGGAGTGGGGGCTTTCTAAGTATAACGATTCCCAGACTTCACTGGAGTTTCTGATTGACTATGTCTTGGGTGAGACCTGAGCTTTGGTCTTAAAATTGCCCCCAGATGATTCTGACACACAGCTGGAGTGGAGAACTGCTGATCTAGACTCTAAGGTGAGGCCAACTACCTGAGTCAAGTGAACAGCAATTGAACGTTACAACCTATTGCTTCAGGTATGATGAAAGGGGTATAGTAACACTGGACACTGGCATTTGTACCTTTAAATACAGGGTCCCATTTAAGTTTCACTATGATACTGAAAGGCGGTACACTGGATTGAATGGTGTCACCCCCAAATTCATGTCCACAGGAACCTATGAATGTGACCTTTTGGAAATAGGATCTTTGCACATGTGCACAAGTTAATATGAGGCCATGCTGAATTAGGATGGGCCCTAAATCCAATGACCGGTATCCTTGGAAGAAGAGGAGAAAGCAAACAGAGACACACAGAGAAAAACCTGTGGTGACAAGGTGCAGAGATTGGAGTGACAGAGCTACCAGCCCTGGGATGCCAAGGCTGGCAGGTGACCACCAGATGCTGGAAAGAGACAGAAAGATTCTCCCCTAGGGCCTTTGAGGAAGCTTGGCCCTGATGACACCTTGATTTCAGACGTTTAGCCTCCAGAGCTGAGAATAATCTATTTCTGTTGTTTTAAGCCACCCAATGTGTGGCAATCTGTTGTGGCAGCCCGAAGAAACGAATACAGATGTTATTACTGCCATTTGACAGATGAGAAAACTGAAGCAGTGTGAAGGATACGAAGAAGTTAGGCCTGAGTCCTGCAGCAGAATTTACACCAGGGCTCTAGTCGGGCGTAGACTAAGCGCCTGCTGTGGAGGAGACAACCCTGAGTAGTATCTCATTTCCATCATTTACTAGTTATGTGACCTGAGGCAAGTCCCCAGGTCTCTCTGGGTCGCAGTATCCTTGTCATCCAAACAGAATAGTTCATAGAGTTTGGGGGAGATTTAAATGAAAAACTGTAGGAAGAACACCTTGATTTTCACGTGGTCAGCTCTCAAAGTTGGTACTTGTTGTGGTTGTCATTATTAGTGTTAATGATAGATAAACTTGGTCAGGATGCTTTCAAGAGAAGGATGAATTAGAAGTTAATTCTGATTCTGTGCTGAAGCATCACCCTTTAAGGTGGCCCGATTGTCTTTGGTCAACAAAGTCAACCAGAGACAGGGGAGGAGGGTTTTGAGCGCCCCCTGGAGGTGAATGTGATTAACAAACTTTGTGAGCGGACAAAAGAAGGGAAGGGGAGAAAAGTAACTGTACCTCTGAGGGAAGAACAGGAAATAAGACAGTTCAGGTGGGGCCAGATGGAAGGAGCTCGAATGCCATGCACAGGAAATGCTTTAAGACAGACAGACAGACAGACAGACCATTGTTCTGGTTGTAAGGAAGTGGATATGAAGACAGCAACTGAAACTTGAACTGGCTAGGTGTAAGGTTCTAGCAATCGGAATGGAAAAAAAAAACAATGGAAGACAGAGATGCTATGAAAGAGGGGACCTGGTGACAGAATGAACACAGGGACACGAAGACAGGAATTGAAGGATTGGGGTCCTAGCCCGAGAAAATAGAAGGAAAAATGGGTCTGCTCTCAGACATGGGCTAGTTGAAAGAGGGAACCAGTTTGGGAAAGAGAAATAAAGATAATGAATGAGTTAGTGGTTACAGCTGAGCCACATGTTAATAATGAATTCATCACATAACCCCTTCTGGGCCCCAATTACTCAGTCTTTTAAAATTGAGGGCACTGGGGAAGCTGGGATGGCTCAGTGGGTTAAGCGCTCGCTTTGCAGCCCCGGGGACTGAGGGTTGAATTCCAGCCCCTGCCTGTGCGGACCCATATGCTGAACTGGGGTATGCTTCCCAGGTGGGAGGCCCCTAGCTCAGTTCCTGCCCTGTGTGGCCCCCGCCCACCTGAGTGAAATGAAACCAGGTCAAAAAGGTGCAACTATGCAGACTGCTCTGGGCTCTCCCCCTTCTCTCTCTCTCTCTCTCTCTCTCTCTCTCTCTCTCTCTCTGACAAAAACAATAAAATAAATCTTAAAAAATACAATAAAATAAAATTGAGGGCATTGCCATAGACCAGAGTAGTCAAACTGGTGGCAGATGTGATTTGTTTATTCTAACCAGGGTTTTACATTTTAATTAGCTACCAACATTTCAGAATTGGGAGATTTCAAAATAGAATGCTAATAATCAATTCTTTCCAATTTTGGCTACATTTTGAGTAATAGCACAAAAGCCTTCAAAAAAATGGGCCCTCTTTCTTCTTCTCCTTCTCCTCCTTCTCTTCCTCTTTTTTTTTTTGAAATGTTTTTATTTAACAAATATCAGTTGCCATCTGTCATCTCTACCCAGCCTGCCTCCCTGCCAGTTGCCTCCCTTTGGGGCCTTCTTTCCTCTGGAGTACAGATACACAACGGACTCCCCAACCCTCAATGCACAGGATTCAGGAGGCAGAAACCTGAACTGGGCCTTCTCTCGTGTCAATTGTACCTGAATTTCCTGAAATGTGATTTCCAGAACAATATTGGCTTATATGTTTAAATCTCTCATACATTGTATTAATTTATGACATTAAATGGACATTGTGAATACAGAACGTTGTCAATGAAATAAACGTAAAATTTAAAGTAAGCTTACATGGTGCCAACCACGGTGTTACACTCTTAGTTTATTGAGCCCTCACAGCCACCCTGAGAGACGGGGCTTGGTGTCCCCATTACACAATGAGAAACTTGGACCCAGAGAGGTGGCAGGTGCTTGGATTAGTTACCTATTGCTGCATAACAAATGATCACATACTTAGCAGCTTAAAGCAGCACATATTCATTATTTTACAGGTTTTGTGGGTCAGGAGTTGAGGTCCAGATTAGCTAGTTCCTCTGCCCATGGGCTGTCACCGTGTGCAATCAAATCATCAGCCAGGACTGTGGTCTCACCCGAAGACTTGACTGGGGAAGGATCTACTTCCAAGCTCACTGACATGGGTGGTTGTTGGCAGGACTGTTTCTCGAGGGTTATCAGCCCAAAAGCTTCAGTTTCCTGCTGGCTTTTGGCTGGAAACTCAAAACGTGGAAGCTTACTCCATCAAAGACAGTAAGAGAGAGAATCTTCTAGTAAGACAGAACTCGCACCTTACATATCCTCACCGCTTTTGCCATATTGAGTTGATTAGAAGCATGTCACCTGGCTAGTGCATAATCCAAGTGAGAGGGGTTACATTAAGGCACAAGTATCAGGAGGTGACAATCCTTTGAGGATATTATAGACGGCCTGCCACAGCAATTACATAGCAGAACTAAGATCAGAATCAGTCCTGTCAAACTGGGAAGTTCCCCACAGTTAATCAGTGCGCTCTACTGCGTTCCCACACAAATCCATGTTTATTTCTCAGAAAGGTTAATCTGGTTATTCTAACACGGACTCTTGTATTTTCTCAAATGTGTTATCCTTTTAAATTTAATCTCACAAGTGGGAATCTGAATGATCCACCCAGAGTGGGTGCATGAATTAGTTCCATGGATTTTATTTAAAGATAACTTTAGAAACTAAGATTAATGACCACAAGACTTCCAGTGCTATGTCCTGACCCCTAGATATTACACTTAGCCTTCTCATATGATTTTTTAGACCCTCCAACTAATTTGCATAGGAATAAATACCAATTGAGCAGATGATCAGATTCAAAGCAGACAAAGCAATACTTCTTCCTGGGAGAAAGAATTTATATTATTTATCTAATCCTTTTACCCCTCCCATTTGGTGTCTTGAAACTGTGCCTAAATTCAGAATTAAAGTGATTAGCCTTAGTAAACGTCTTCAGACTTAGCCCTACATCTCTGTGTAATTTGTTTGGGGGAAGAACAGAAGAACTGGTTCATGGGGGCATCTTTGTGGGCAGAGAAATATCTTCATTTATTGTAATGTTCCCAACAACAGAAGTTGTTTTCTTTTTCGCCTCCAAATCCTCAAAGTGGAAACAGGCAAAGCAATGATACAAAATGTAGAAAACTGTAGATGTATTTTAGTTTTTATGTTTTTAAGTACAATTGTGTGCTAAGGATATCTCATTGCATTTACCCAAGATAAAGGCATTTTTTTGTTTTGTTTTGTTTTGTTTTGCTTTTTAATTTTAATGACAAACATGGGTTAATGTGGATTTTTTCCCCCAAAAGCCATCTTATAGAATAGCAGGTAAATGCTATTGTATTAGATGCTTTGGGATTGCTTTGGCATTTCAATTGCATTTCCCTTGCATGATGATTTTTCCTTAGCTGCTTTTATATTATTCAGCTCTGTGTGCATTCAGAACTTGCCAGTTCAATTTCTTCTGAGACGTGACAACAATAACATTTTTAAATAAATTTTACCTATCACTTCTAATGTTTCTTACTATGCTCTGCACTTTTCATTATTTTATCTTATTTTCTAATCCAAAAAAGAAGGCACTTATCCTGATTTGACAGATGAGGAAAATGAGGCTTAAGACTCAGAGAAGTTAAGCAACATGCTCAAGGTCACACAGCTAGTAATTGTTGCTGCAGGATTTGAGACCAGGCTCTCTAGACTATGTTATACTGAATGAATGAATGAATGACCAATAAACTCAATTACAGGAGGCCTTTCCTTTATTACATTTTTGTAACTCTCCCACCCTCCCTTGGCAACAGTGCAATATAATAATAAAACCTCAGGCTGCAGGTGAGAGTGTGAACTGTGAAGTCAAACAGCTTTGTTCCAATTCAGACTTGCAGCTTTTTAGCTATCTGACCTTGGCAAGATCTATAACCTGGCTAACCCTCAGTTTGCTCCTACAAAACCCAGGAATAATACATGCATTCACTTCTTAGAGTTGATATGGGGATTTTATGAGGTTATGCAACTCAAAGGCTTAGCACAATGTCTGACATTATTGATAAATGTTTACTCGTTGGTAGTTAACATTAATATCATGGGGAGTTCCAGAGAGCTGAATTTGAGTCCTGATTCTGTCACTTATTAGCTCTGTCACCAGGAGAAAGAGACTTACCTCTGTAAAATAGGCATCCTAATATCTTTGCTGTCATGAGGGATTTTTTACAAAGGTTGTATGACAGTGGTTCTCAAATGTCACCAAGCAGATATGCATATTTGATAATGTCTGGACATATTTTGGTTGTCATAACTAAGGAGGTGTTGCTACTGGCATCTCCTGGGTAGGGGCAAGGAATATTACCGAACATCTTATAATGCACAGAAAAGCACCCCCAAAGCAGAGAATTATCTGGTCTTAAGTGTAATGGCTCCAAGGATGATGAACCCTGTTGTTTGGGGACTTCACAAAGGACCCAGGGCCCAATAAATGCCAGCTGTTATTATTTCCTGTCCCTTTGAGCTTCCACCTCAATCGATGTGCCAGTTCTGAGAGCCCTTTCAGCTTTAAAATTCTCTGATGCAACTTAATGTGACGCTTAGACACCACTACCTATACGAGACAAGTAGGCTATAAACATTGTTTCTCAGTGTTCTCATCAAGACTGGCTAAAAACAACAATCTATTTTGGCAGAATGGAAAATTCATGTTTTTTTGTTATTTGAAGTTTTGTAGACATCGTACTTTAGAATAGCAGCTGAAAGTAGTCCTTATTAAAACTAGCTATCCCCTTTATTTTATATTTAAAAAAAAAAATAACTCTAGATAGGAGCTATTGGTGTTACTATCCCACCCCTATTTCCAGGGGTTTTATAAAACTCAAGGTTTTTTGAGAAAGGAAATGACCATTTGTTATTGATTTTTTTTGTTGTTGTTGTTATGGGTCTGAAAAGTTATGGTTATGGGCATATTTGTCCACTTGTGCGTTTTTTTAAAGATTAATTTTATTGTTTTTGACAGACAAAGAGAGACAGAGAGAAGGGGGAGGGCTCAGAGCAGTCTCCATAGTTTCATGTCATCAGTTTTCGACATGGTTTCATTCCACACAGGTGGGTGGGGGCTGCGCAGGGTGGGAACCGGGCTGGGGGCCTCCTGTATGGGAGGCACGCCCCCTCGAGCCAGGGGTCCAGCTGGGAGAGGGGGGGAGTGAGGTGAGAACTGAACTGGAGATCTCCTGCATGGAAAGCACACCCCAGTTCAGCATATGGGTCCACGTGGGCTGGGGCTGGGATCCTCTGTTCTCAGCGCTGCAAAGAGAGCGCTTAACCTGCTGAGCCACCCTGGCTTCCTTGCTTGTGTTTTGAGAGTTAAAGCTGACATATTAGGCCTTCTTTTCCCTGGAAATCAGCACTTTTCGTGTATGTACATTATAATAGCAACACTTAATCATTGTAGAAAATTTGCAGTGTCTAAGAAATATTAGGAGGAGGAGGAAAAGGACATCTCATCCCCCAAATGTACCCAAATAAAATACTATTAATATTTTGACATATTTCTTTCTAGTGTTCTTTCTCTAAGCATTTTTTAGACAATTGAAATAATACCATATAAAGAACTTAACCTCATAGCATAAAATCTTCTCCATGTTATAGAAATACTTTCTAAACATCTCTGGGGCTGTAGAATATTTTATTGTATTAATGTATACTTATAAAATTTATACTTACTCCTGAAAATATTTCATTATATGATTAATTAGTTGCAAAATGTCAAAAAGTGCAGCAGTATACAAAATAAAAATTAAAAGTTAACCTCTCACCTCTTCTCAAATTCTTTCTAAAGTTATACTATTTTTTAGCAATGCCACATGTATCTCCTAATGTTGTTTTGTGGTCGTCAGTAGTTTGTTTGCCAAATATTTCCAGGTCTGGTCTTCCAGGCACACATGATCGCAATTGTTGACTACTGTATTTATTTATTTTTGGTTAGACCATGTGACTAACTCTGGCCAATGCATTGTGAGTATTTAATTGCTGCTATAAGACCCGTTAGAGCTTTTGCTGTCTCCATCACTACAACTGGTAATGTTCCAGACAGTGGCTGCTTTATCAGTCAAATTCCAGAGAGAAGGTGACACAGAGCAGACCTTGTAGACTGCTCATAATGGACATGTCGAAATAAGTGAAAAGTAACATTGTTTCATTTAGGGGTTGTCTGTTACAGCAGTATAACCTATCATATCCTTACTAATAGATGAGTATATATGTGTGTATATGTATAAACATGTGTATAATACACATACACAAATCAGCTGTATGGTCTACATTCTTCTGTAGCTTCATTTTTCTTTTTGTTAAGAAATGTATTTATTACTGAGATGTTGTTTACTGAGCATCTACTATGTCTTGGCACTCTTCTAGATGTTGATTAGTATATCAGTGCACAAAACTCGAAAAATAGCCTACCTTCAATAGAGTTTATTTATATGGATATCTTTGCATGTGTGTATCTATTATTTACTTGTCATTCTTAATAGTTGCCTATTCTGTGGATGTACCACAATCTATGTACGTAATCATACTTCTATTTATAAATATTTAGGTTTTTCTCAATTGGTCTTTTATTGACAAACAAGGCCATAGTAAATATCAACATAAACATATTTTGAGCCCTGTACTTAACCATCTTTCTGTAACTGGACACGTGAGCCATTTCTAATTTTTTGCTATTACCCATGAACTGATTTTAATAGTTAACATATATTTGTTTGAAGCTCTGGGGTGGTTGGGGATTATTTCTTTTTTTTTTAAAGAGTTATTTTATTGTTTTTGACAGAGACGGAGAGAGACAGAGAGGAGGAGGGCCCAGAGCAGCCTCCACAGTTGTGCATCACTAGCTGTGACAGGGTTTCATTCTGCACAGGTGGATGTGGGGCCGTGCAGGGTGGGAACCAAACAGGGGGCCCCCTGCACGGGAGGTGAGAGTCTTGGCTGCCGAACCACCCTGGTGTTTACCAGCACATGGGTTTGCATGGGCTGGGAACCAAACCCCACACCTCACAATTGTGAGGCGATTCGGCTGAACTATCCTGGCTTCCCCTGTACCTGGCCCTTTATAATCATCTTTTTTTGTGGTTTTTAGCTTGCTCATAAGGAGGGTGCTTAAATAAACCTTCTTACTCCCTCTACTCCTCCCCAACCATCCACAGAATGCCTAGCACATAGTTGGTGTTCAGCAGATGCTTATGGATTCAATACTCAATCTGTCTTCGGCTCAGAGGGACCCTCGTTTCTCTGCCTACCCTTCTGCTGTCTGTCTGTTTCCATAGCGCAATCTCTATGTGACATGACATGACATGATACGTTTATCTGTTTCCTGACTGCCTCCCCCGTGAAATGTTAGCTCCGAGAATGTAAGAACTTGCATTTATTCAATCCTTATATCTCTAGGGCCTAGGACTGTGTCTGGTACATGGCAGAGTTCTCAATATTTATAGAATACATTGGGAAATAAATGAAGGATGTAAGCAAACAAACCAGCTCTATTATTCATAAACCAAGTCAAACTTCAAAGATCATAAGCCAAATTACCTTGAAAAATCTGCTGCCCAGAAAAGGACAGACTTGACGTTATTTTCAGCAACACGGTTTTACAAATTAATTGATTTTCTGACTCATTTGGTGTGTATCTGAAAGCGCCGTCATGTAGCCTTTGAAGTATTCTAACAAGAAGAGACACCAGAGCTGGAATAATGAGTTAAACGCGTGGTTGAATCCTTCACTATTAACCCCTTGCATGGACTGCCTCTCAGCTTCGGTCCTGCAGTGGTGGCTCCAGTGCCTACGTGGGACTTCTGGGAACAAATTCGAAGAGTCTTCTCCCCATTTTCCCCCCAGCTCCTTCGAGACAAGGGCAGGGGCGTCCTTTGGTGACATCATCTCCTTTCAGATGGGGAGCTTTTGTTAGAGGGCTGTCAGACCGTCTGAATAAAGTCACTGCCTCATTGCAGCCTTGGTGTGCCACCCCTGGGACAGCAATATTTAATAACACAGAGGACACAAAGCTTGGCTGGGTGAGTCACTGTGGCAATTGACCAGCCAAATTGAAATCTCCTTTTTAACCAAAAGGCCTTGAAAGGCAGGAATAAACACACACACACACACACTTTTAATTTCCAGTTTGAATGAGCATGCTATGAATTTCCAGGGATGATGCCTGCATTTCCTTCTTCCTGTTGGATGTTATGAAACACCCCTGAACCTGAGTTAAGGTTCTCAGTTCTTTCCTAGCCCCGTGTTCTGCAAACTCGAAGCATTTGCATACCATCTGCCCTCACGTTCTTTGCTCTGTCTGCACACCACCTGTGTTATTATTATTATTTGCTTCCTAGTTTTCTGTATTGTAACACATAGTTGTTACTTAAATACCCTTGTTTAAAAGAAAAAAAATTCTCTTGCACCTTATGATTCCAGTAAACCAGTATCTCCTGCCACAAATACTCGCAGACATGTGTAAAGTTAGAGGGGAAAACCCAATAATACCAATACTTGTTAGGTACCTTCTGTTGTTGGCTGAGATACTGAATCTGGGATTCACAATGTCTCTGATAAAGAGAGACAGTGGGCAGTGTTAGATGTGAAAGAAATAGGGACTGACGATGCAGATAATCTCCTTTAAGGTGAATAATTGTCCTCCTTTTGGAAGTTCTGTCCTCCCTCGAAAAGTGTCTTCCTAGATGTCCTCCTTTTAGACTTGTGTTCAGTTTTTATCCACAGGACTACCAGACATTAAAATAGATGACAATTGTCTATTTGAAGAAATTAGAAAACTGAATATTTATTTAAATTCTGAAAAATGGGTTGAGTGGAAAAATGAACATGTTGAAGTTGATAAAAGATGGGTAGAAAAATTCAACCATTTCAAAAATGCACACATACCATATGAAAATTTACTTCTAGTTCAATTTACATTGTGCTGCCTTGGTACCAATGTAGCAGTTGAAAGGGTATTTTCAGTTGCTAATGATTTTTGGACAACTGAAAAATCAAGACTGAATGTTGATACTCTAGCTGCAGCACTTGCTGTGAAATTCAGTATGAAAAATAGTTCTTGTATGGATATTTCTAATATTTTGTTAGAAAATGACACATTAACAAAAAATATTCATTCAATCGAAAAATATTCATATTTAAATAATAATTAATCATAATATGCCTGCATTATCTATTTACTATATTATAATGCTTTCTGTTTAGCTATTGTTGCAAAGAATAAATTTTTTTTATTTGCAATATTTGTTTCTTTAATTTATTTATGTCTTCCTTATTTATTTATGTCCTCCTTTTCATTGGAAAAAAATTGGTCACTTTATTTCCTTGGAGTTATAAAGTGAATTGAGAGAAAATACAGATGAGGCAGCTCCTTTCTGGAGGTAAAATCTAAGAAGAAGATGCGATTATCAGACTTTGAACCTCTCAAGGGCAGTGTGCAGTTTCGTAAGAAGCAAGTGGAGATTAGGCTCAGGGTCCCAGGGGAAGTGGGTAGACCTCAACTTCACTCCATCTTGGGCAACAGTCTTAACCCCTCAGAGCCTACATTTCTTTGGTTGAAAAATGAGGTTAATAAGAATAGGGTACCTTTCTCCCAGGGCTCCTAAGGGGGCAGGTGTATGAAATAATTCAGGCAAAGTACTTAGCATACTACATGGCCCTTAAATATTCAATAATTATTTTTCTTATCTTCTTTATTATCCTTTTCTTGTATTCTCCCTCTTCTTATCATCACTATCACCATCATCACCACCATCATCATCATCTTTGTAATGGGTTGATTTGTGTCCTCCAAAATTATATATGTTCAAGTCCTAACCCCTGTTACCTATGAATGTGACCTTATTTGGAAATGAGGTCTTTGCAGAGTTAAGATGAGGTCATACTGGATTGTGGTAGACAAACATGCACTGATTTCTGCCTTATTAAGAGGGATATTTTGAGACAGAGATACAGGGGAGATACACAGGGAAAAAGGCTTTCTGGAGATGGAGGCAGAGATTAGAGTTACACTGCTACAAGCCAAGGATTTTCATCAACCACTGGAAGCTAGAAGAGGCAAAGGAGAATTAATTCCTAGAGCCTTCAGAGAGGCAGAGAGAGAGAGAGAGTCTGGCCCTGACAATACCTTGATTTCAGACATATGGCCTCCAGAACTATGAAAGAATAAAGCCATCCAGTTGGTGGTCATTTGTTACAGCAAACCTAGGGAACTCCTATTGAATTTGGTACTGGGAAGCGGAGTACTGCTCTAACAGTGTTGAAGTGTCTTTGAAATTAGGTAATGGGTAGAGGATGGAAGAATCTAAAGGTAGTTGATGAAATAACCCAGATTGCCTTGGAGAGACTCTCAGTAGAAATACGGACACTAAAGGCAACACTGATGAGCGCTCAGCAGGAAGTCAAGAGGATGGTAATGGAAGCTTCCATTGTCTCGAAGAACACATCTATTGTCACAAACAGTGTTAGTAGAGCCATGAACATTAATGGTACCCCTGTTGAGGCCTTGGAAGAACATGAGGAAACCAAGAAAATTATTGGACAGTGGAAGAAAGATGATCTTTGTCATCAAGGGGCAGAATATTTGTCTGAATTAGGTTCTAGTGTTGGGTGGAAAGTAGAAGTTCACAAGTGATGAACATGGAATTTAGCTGAGGAAATCTTCAAACAAAATGTCGAAGTTGTGGCCTGGTTTCTCCTTGCTGTCTATAAGAAAATGCAAGAAGAAAGAGATCAATTGAGGAAGAAACTAGTAAGCAAAAGGGAGCCAGAATGTGATGATCTAGTAACGTAGCCTATCTGTATTGCCAAAGGTGCTCAAGTGTGCTCCTGAGAGGATCTCAAAAGTGCGTCTGGACAACCAGTTGCTAAAGAGATTGGATGTGTGACTAAGGGATGCGATCAATCATCTCAGCAGAAGCCAGGGGTAGAGATGGAGTTATCTAGGAAGGATCTTTAGTGTGTCCTCTTGTCTGATGGTGGCATGAGACCTGTGAATTTCATAGAAGACCAACCAGGTTTTTGAGAATGTTGTACGAGCCCGGACACCACTGGTCTAGACAAAAAGGAACAGAGATAGCATGGAATGAAGAGAGGCTGCTGTACTCCCAAAATTCTATAGGTAGGACACAAGCTGATAGAGAAACTTGTATGCCGACATGTGTTATCCTTCAAGAAAAAAGAATTGACCCCAAAGGCAGCTCTGAGGCTGCCATAGTTTGTTAAGGCTCCCACCGGCCCATAGAGTAGAGCATCAAGCCTATTCGGGGGCCTTGAGACCTAATGGAATTTTCCCTAATGGATTTCCAACTTGCTTGGGACAAATGACCCCATTGTATATTCTCACTGTGGGAATGAGAATGGAAATGTCAATTCCATGTTTGTCCCACCACGGGATGTTAGATACAGAAAATTTGTTTTCTAGGTTCGTAAGTCCACATATAGAGAGGCCCCCAGGATGGTTCTTTGCCTTGTGTTTTCAAACTTATTTGACCAGGAACTAGGATTTGCATGCAGCAAGAGGAACCAGCATGTGGGAAAGACTGTCTTTCATTTCAGATCAAGAAAACTAGGGACCAGTGAGAGTAGTTGATTTACTCTAAGTGCTAGAGTGAAAATAATGTCATATCTGAAATTAAAACTTAATTCTTCTCTCTACTGTGAGGGGTGGTCAAGAAATTCATGAAACAGGGTTTATCAGAGAAGTGGGAGTACTAATGCACACAGTTTGATTGTGTAACTTATCATTATTAATATATGTGTCAAATTTCAGCCTACCTTTCAGATATTGTCAAAGAAGCACATGAAGAAAACCCCAAGTATGGATAAAATTGGATTTCATGCTGTTATTAAGTTCCTCACAAAACAAGGGAAAACACCTCAAACCATTTGTGAAGACCTGGTAGCAGTTTATGGAGACTGTTGTCCTGGGAAATCCATGGTTTACAAGTGGCACAGCCTTTTTAAGCAAGGCAGAGAGTCAACTAAAGATGACCTCCATGCAGGATACCCTGTCGAGGCCACTTCCTCAGACATTATCAAAAAAGTTGAAAAACTTGTAGTTGAAGATGACAGACTGAATAAAAGCAGCTGCAGAAATGGTTGGAGCATCACCTACAATCATGTTGAATATTCTCCATCCGCATCTAAGGATGTCAATAATCAGTCCAAGATGGGTACCAAGAATGCTCACACCGCTTCAAACACAACAGCGTGCTGAATGTTCACGAGAGCTTTTGGAGCTCTGAGGAGACAACAAAGATGAACTTTTAAACTTGATTGTCACTGGAGATGAAACTTGGGATCATCATTATGAGCCCGAGTCAAAGCAGGACCCCTAAGAAGTTCAAGGTTCACAATAAAAAATCATGGCTGCTGTTTTTTTTGGGGGGATAAGGAGTATATCCTGCTGATTGATGACAAGGATAAGGGTGTCACAATAACTGGAGAGCACTATTCCAGTCTGCTGAAACAGGTAAACGAACCTGTGAAGGAGAAAAGAAGAGAAAAGTGGACCAAGGCGCTGCTGCTTTGCACGACAACGTGCCTGTGCATAAGAGCGATGTGTTACTTCACAACTGTGGTTTCCAAACAAAAAAAAACACCCTCCCTACAGTGCAGACTTGGATCCGTCTGATTATTATTTGTTCCCAAATGTGAAAAACAGATTCAAGGGAATAACTTTACGGACAACAAAGAGGTTAAAGCTGCAATTTCAGAGCAAAAACAAAACGTACCCCCACCCTCCTGAGGGTATAAATAAACTTATTGAAAGACCTGATAAATATATTAAGATTAAAGCTGAATATATTAAAAAGAAAAAAATAATAGGTTTTTTTGTTTGTTTGTTTTGTTTTTTACCCTTTTTCTCTTTCATTCCGTGAATTTCTTGACCACCCTTGTACATGTTAAACAGAAGCATTAGTAATTGAGCTATGGGATTTGAACTGTCAGGACCTTAGAGCGCATCTAATCCCAATTCTTCTTGAGAAAACAGTGATCCAAATTGAAGTGATCTCCCAAAGTCACACAGCTAGCTACTGTAATTTCCCTACGTGCACAAAATGTACACCCAAATTACCCGGCAATCAATGTAAAATAATAGATGCTGCTGCCCCTAGTGGCAGAGATCTGCAATACAAGCCACCGGAGAACAGAAATTTTTAGGTACATTTCTTAACCACACAACTTATCAGATGTAAGTTAAAGTTTATTCCTTAACATATTAGACTTAAGTTTATGATTACTCTAACTTTGCTATGGAGCATCTTTCATTGATGCTAAAATATTTATTTTGTCTGATATTATTATACATCACCATTTTCCTGTTAGTAAAATATTATTGCACATAGATAGCTAATAATTTTCTGTTGACAATTTTTAAGATTTATTTTATTGTTTGAAAGAAGGTGAGAGAGAGAGAGAGAGAGAGAGAGAGGTGTGGACCCATAGCAGTCTCCATAGTTGTACCTCATTAGTGAACATGGCTTCATTCCATACAGGTGGATGTGGGGTCACGTGAGTCAAGAACTGAATCAGGGGAGGGGGCCTCCCTCATGGGAGACAAGAGCCTTTGCTGCCATCTGGCAGCTACCAGTTGTGCAACAGTTCAGCATATGGGTTTGCATGGGTCTGGCTGGGATTTGATCCCTGAACCTCTCAGTTGCAAGGCAAGTGCTCAACCTGCTGAGCTATCCTAGCATCCCCAATTTTTTGTTGAATTTTAATACATAGTAAAATATGCTTCAATCAACCAAAAAGCAATGTGTTTTATAGAACACAAATTACTGTAAAATCACTTCCAATCCAAGTATGATGAAAAAATATTTATATTTCCCCCTAAAAGTCTAATGTAGAATTTGGACATATACCTTATATACCCACATGGCTTATGTACCAGCAAAAATGGTAGTAACAAAGGAAAACTATAAATATATATGTGTGTGTGTGTATATTTATGTGTATATATGTATGTATGTGTGTGTATATATATTTACATAATATGTATGTGTATATATGTATGTGTATGTATGTATGTGTATATATATGTATATGTGTTTGTGTGTGTACGTCTGTGTGAATATATATATATATATATATATATATATATATATATATATATATATATATATATATATATATATGGAACTTTATTTTTTTCTTTTAAATCATCTTGCCCTTAACTTCCTAGTCAATGCATCCATGAATTTCAACCAGAAACGTGATGGGCACACAGGGTACTGAACAGTTCCTCCCTGAGGCACATGATCAGTTAACCCAAACATACATGCACGTGGTCTACTTTTTCAGAGCTGCAGGGCTAGGACAGTTGTGAGGAGTTGCTTTTTCTGGAAAGCACAGGAAGGACTCACTGTTTCAGGTTCTTCAGCTGTAGACAGAGTTAACCATGACAAGCTGACCACGCCCTTGGCCAATAGCTTCAGAAAGTAGCACAGCCCTAACTCAGGTCTTGCCAAAGTCTGGGAAATAGAACGAAAGTGCTATTAGGCCAAAGGAAAGAAGAGAGCCATGTCATATGGATGCTGCCTTGTGTATGTTTCTCTGAGGGGACGGCTGTATGATGGGTTATTTTGTGCCAGATGATCACTTTGAATATCCCATCTTTTAAAAATCCCAATGGTACAGGTGAGGAAGATGCCAATTTGATTTTGTAAATGAGGAACATAAAGCAGTAAGAGGCTCATTGGTCCTTGGTGTTATATTGTCAACTAGCCTTTATTGAGTGCTCAGTTTGTGTCAGGATCTGTAGAATTGTTGTATGTATATTATCTGCTTTCATCTTTGAAATCTGTGTGCCATCAGCCATAGTTCCCGGAGGAGCAAATTGAGACTAGAACATGCTGAAATGTTATAGTCTTAGGGAACTATAAAATCTTCGATAAGAATTTTCTGGAACAAACAGAAATAAGAGAAAGGACTCCGAAACATAGAGAGTATAACACTGTGTGGAAAACCAGAGGCTGAGTAGATGGGTATCCCAGCATGTCATGTCCAAGGTCACACAGTTTATAAACAGAGAAGGTGGACTTTGAATTCTGATCTGCACAGCACCAGAGCCAAGACTCTTATTTACCACATGTTCCAGTCCTTATTTTTTTCTTTTTCAGAAAAATAAGTTTCCTTTATTCAAATCTTGGTTCTCTATAAAGAATTCCAACTACTGTCATTAACTGGTTAACTAAGAGTTAACAAAAACTTCCATTCTTTTCATTATAATCCTTGGAAAAGAAAAACCTATTGAAAAGGGGTCTTTTGCTTGATTTAGCAAATATGATGATCAGAACATAAGTGACAGGAGCACAATTCTGACCAGCTCGGACAAAAGAATACATTTATTAGGAGGAAACTTGAGGGTCCTGCAAACATGCAAGTTGTTGAATCAAACCAGGAGAAAGCAGAGATGTTTCTAAGCTTCCATTTGAGGGTGACAGGAAATAGGGTCTGGCAGAAAAGCCTCCCTAACTCCCCCAGCAGCAAGGGAGTGGGTTAGTGTCCTCTTGCGGCTGTCACAAGTGACCGCAAACTTCCTGGCTTCAGACCGCTCCAATCTATGACATCATAGGCCTGAGGTCAGAGGTCAGAAGGCTGTGTTCCTTTCTGGGGGCTCGGGGGGCTGGGGGAAAACCCATTTCCTTGCTTTTGTTGGTTTCTAGAGGCCGCCTGCTGTCCTTGGCTCATGGATTCCTTCCTCCATCTGCAAAACCAGCAAGGTAACATCTCTCCCTGAATGTTCTGTTCTTCACATCTCCTTCTGACTCCCCTCTCCAGCCTCCCTCCTGCATTCTTTTTGAAAGATTTATTTTATTGTGTTTTTGACAGAGACAAACAGAGACGGAGAGAAGAGGGAGGGCCCAGAACAGTCTCCACAGTTGTATGTCATCAGTTTTTGACTTGGTTTTGTTCCGCACAGGTGGGTGGGGGGCTGCACAGGGTGGGAACTGGGCTGGGGGCTTCTTGCATGGGAGGCACGCCCCCTCAAGCCAGGGAGGGGAGTGGGGAGCAAAAACTGAGCTGGGGACCTTCTGCATGGGAAGCACACCCCAGTTCAGCATATGGGTCTGAGATTCCATCCTCGGACCCTGGGGACACAAAGCGAGTGCTTAACCCACTGAGCCATCCCGACTTCCCCTCCCTCTTGCATTCTTTTTTTTTTATATCTTTTTATATTTATAGAGAGTAATTATTTTATCTTCAGTGCATATTTATTTTTATTTTACTTTTGACAGATAGAGAGAGAGACAGAGACAGAGACAGCTAGAGAACCGAACTGTGGGAACTCCCCAGTTCAGCATGTGGGTCCTGCCTGGGCCGGAGCCGGGATTCAATCCTCGGGGCCTCAAAGCGAGCGCTCAACCCGCTGAGCCGTCCCGGCTTTCCCCCTCTTGCATTCTTAATCACCCTTATGATCTCACTCTCTCCCTTCCCCATAATCCAGGACTATCTCCCTATTCTAAGGTCAGCTGATTGGCAACTTTAATTTCCTTTTTCTATATCCCATAATATATTTCCATGGGAGAGGGTAAATTCCCCAAAGGAATGTGGAGTGGACAAAAGGGGGAAATGATTTAAGAGTGGCCAAAAGTGACAAAGGTCCTCAAATGATGAGGTCAGTTATTTCAGAAGATGAATGGGCTGCCGGGTGGACACAACCATGTCTACTCACTACAATGTCACAGTCAGATCTCTCCTTGATGATCTTACACTCTCAGTGTCTCAAGGCCAGTCTTATGAATACCACCAACTGGACATAGTACTCACAGGAAATACAAGTCTAAGTGGATTTGTATTGGCTAGTTAAATATCCAGAAGTTTTTTGTTTTTTTGTTTTAATTCTTTCCCAAATTCTCTTGTTGTATGTCTTTTTCTTATAAAAGTGGAATGTAGAATTTATAAAAATAATTATGTGAAGGCACCAATGTATTGACATTTTATTCTGCCATGTTTAAGAAAATCAAACAAAACAAAGAAAAAGAAAATCAAACATCTTAAAAATAAATGATAGTGAGACTTTCTCAGTTTAAGGCCTTAAACATGTTCTAATATTTATTAAGATGGAATCCAGAGTTGGCGGATTTTCATGGCCAGAGGAAAACCTTCAATTAAATTCTGGCTGCTGTGGAATCCCCAGTCTCATTCCATTTCCAATAGGAAACTATAATTTAGTTTGGTGTGTGTATTATTGGCCTTTTTCTGCCTCTTGTATAATGACTTTAATTCATTCCCGAAAACTTTGCTGCTATGTAAAAGACCATTAAATGGGGGGGAAACATTTTCATTACCTTTAGTGGGAAAATGATGATGTATTCCACAGGTCTTTTTCTATGCATTTGTATGTAGAAACATACTATAAAAAAAGTTTTACTTGGTGATTTTTTTTCTCCTGTCACAATGCTCTTTCGAAAACATGGTAGGTCAGACCATGTAGCTCCACCTTGTTCTTAGAAATACGTCACTGTAAGATCTTGTGAAGGATTTGAGAGAAGCCATAGCTTTGTATGGGTAAAGATCCAACTTTTTTAAAAATTTGCAACATGTGAAGCGAGTGCAGAGTGAAAGCTTAACTGAACCTGTCTGTGGGCTTGGTTCGTTCTGTAAATGGCTGGGCTGGGGGACTGCTCTCTGGGTGTGTTCTTCCATACAGTCCCACCTGCATGGTTCTGGTAGAATGTGCAAGGTCTGGAAGTAAAGAGATTAAAGAAGAATCGAGGACTCAGACAGTTGTGGCTGAGAAGACTATTGTTTGTCAGTCTAAGGGAATCATGTCTCAGTTTCCTTGGCATTGGGCAATGCTAGATGACTAGTTCCGGTCAATGGCAGAAGACACAGGGGTCACTGCCAGGCTGCTGTGAAACCCTCTGGCTCCGGTCTCCTCTCAGCAATCATAGAAGCACACCCTAAACAGGAGTCTCCAGTATCCTGGGTCCCTGAGTGACTATTCTAAGAGGAGCCCTTCTAATGACCCACATCAGATATATCAGTGAGTGAGAAATATCCTGGGTTGAGCATGATTCTGAGATTTTGTGGTTTTTAAAAGAATTTTTTAACTGTAGTAAAACCTGGTCTATCGTGACTGGTATGGGGTAGGTACATTTTATTTATTTATTTATTTTTTATTGCTGTGTAACAAATATACCATAAGCTTAGCAGCTTAAAACAACAAACACTTTTCTATGCTCACAGTTCAGTAGCTCAGAAGTCCTGCAGAGTGTATCTGGCATCTCCGCTAAAGACGTCACAAGGCAGAAATCAAGGTGTCCATTGGGTTGGGTCCTAATCTGGAGGTTCTATCAGGGAAAGTTCCATGTCCAAGCCCCCTTGGGTCATTGGCAGAATTCATGTCTTTGTGGCTATAGGACGGAGGTTGCCATTGTCTTGGTAGTTACTGGGTTGGGACCATTCTTAGCTTCTAGAGATTGGTCTCAGGTTCTTGTTCTGTGTCCCTCTTCCTCTCAGCAACCAAGAACCTCCCTCAAACTGAATCCCTCTCATGCTAGGAGTCTCTATGACTTCCTTGTTTTTTTTAAGATTTATTTTATTGTTTTTGACAGAGCGAGAGAGACAGAGACAGAGAGAGAAAGAGGAGGGCCCAGAGCAGTCTCCATAGTTATATGTCATCAGTTTTTGACATAATTTTATTCTACACAGGTGGGCGTGGGGGCCATGCAAGGTGGGAATTGGACTTCGGGCCTCCTGCATTGGAGGCATGCCCCCATGAGCTGGGGGCTGCACAGGGGCCTACCACATGGGAAGCACAGCCCAGTTCAGCATATGGGTGTAACCAGGCCAGGGCTGGAACTCGATCCTTAGATCCTGGGGCTGCAAGAAGAGTGCTCAACCCACTGAGCCATCCTGGCTGCCCCTATTACTTCCCTTTCTACAATCAGCCAGAGAAAAAGCTGATTTGTAAAGGTTACTGTCATCACATCAGTCTCACTGGGATACTCTCCTTATCTTAAACCCAACTAGGGTCAGGGAACAATCTCATCATGGAAATAAAATCCACCATCTTTTCAGTCCTGGGATTATGCAGGGCACTTTATACCAGAGGGGCAGACAATCTGGCGGTCCATGTTCAGATTTTGTTAAACACACGGGGAAAGAGTCAAAGAGAGCAAGTGAGTAAGACTATTTGTCGGCTTATTTCTGCCTTGAGAAGAATCTATACACCTGTCTCTTGTATAATGACTAATTCATTCCTGAAAACTCTGCTACTATGTAAAAAGCCATTAAATGGGGAGAAAAGCATCCATTACTTATAATGGGAAAACGATGATGCATTCCATCTCAATCCAAAATATCCTCACAACTTCCAAAGATAGAAAAATATATCAATGGGATAATGAAAACATGCTTATAGGAGTAATCCATTAAAAGTGGAAAGTAAATAAATATATTTTGTGCATAAGGTATAAGACAAAGGTGGTTTATTGCACTTCCTAGAGGAGGATGGTAAGATTTAAGTGTGGAGTAGGCGTGCAAATTAATCATTCTTTGAGTGGTGCATTTCCTGTCTGCATCATTTTCTTGGGTAATTTCTGAAACATTTATGGGCTGGTGGGTTGGTTATCTTGCACTCAAAGTGAACACACACACAAATAACAGTGGAGCCCAGATAAACACCTTCAGGATAAAAAACAGGCCTGTGCACAAGAGTGCTCATGGAAATAATACATATGCAAAACACGCTGTCGTGCCATAGAAGTGCTGCCTCTGTATCCCTTTCTCTGAGTGTATATATACAGGAAAAATCTTCTGGGTTCATCTAAACATGGCTTGCAATTCAAATTTGTCCCATTTGATATTTTCTGACTTGAGACGGTTGTGTTGGGTAAGTTGAAGAGCCTGTCTTTGCCTGAAACCATAGTGTCAAACTATCACTTCTTATACTACATTTATTGAATGTGTTTTGGGGGAAAAGACATTGATATTCAAAAAGAAAAAGAGTGGTTGTCCAAAAAGTCGCATAGGGGAAGCCGGGATGGCTCAGTGGGTTAAGCGCTCACTTTGCAGCCCCGGGGACCGAGGATCGAATCCCGGCCCCGGCCCGTGCGGAACCATGTGCTGAACTGGGAGCTCCCCCAGTTCAGTTCTCTCTCTGTCTCTGTATCTCTCTCTCTCTCTCTCCTCTGTCAAAATAAATATATAAATAAAATATATATTAAAAAAAAGAAAAGAATAAAAAACAACAACAACAAAAAAAAAACCAACACAAAAAGTCGCATAGATTTTAAAAGCCATTATAGAATGTGATCTAGTATTTCAACCGAGTACTAGGGTCTATGGTTTATAGACGCTCTGAAATACAGACCTGTAGTTAGTTTCTATTTGTTAGCGGTTTTTTGGTTTTTTTAAATCACTCTTCTTTTTTATAATTACACTGACAATTAACAAGTCAAGTAGCACAAAGGAAAAAAAATTGAGATTCAGTTAAGTCAAAAAAACAAAAAAAAACCCATTTGGAGGTCACCACTGATTAGAAATTGCTGGAAGAACTATGCTTAAGAAATGAATGTAGGGCTTAAAGTAGATAAGCTATTGGGTTTTTATAAATCTTTTATGTAACTTTTAAAAAAGGAAATGTCAAAGTTAAATGTTAATTTCCTATTTCAGGGTGCTATTTCCTGTAGCACACAATGTGATGATGAAAATATAATTTAAAAACATCAGCACAAAGACAATAATAATGATAGTCTGTATCTTCCTGTAAAACTGCCCATTTATGATATAGGATTATATGTCTGTTTTCTAAATGCCATGCAGGGTGCTTTTTAAAGGATTTTGAATGAGGTAGGAAGTCTGTCAGTCTCAACTTTTCTCTTATTTATTCAAGTTCACCTGACTTTAAAAATTCCCAGGTATAACTTTATTTTCACCTGAAATTGACAAACTAATATTTTTAGTAAAGTCCCTTGACAGTTCAAGAGGAGAAAATACTATATAAAGTTTTAAGTAAATACTATATAAAAATAATATGTTAAAAATGGTGTTTGTAGTAGATGTTTTTTGTGTGTGTTTGCAATATATTTATACTCTGAAATGATTTACTTTGCTTCAATTCTGATATTTCTTTAAAGATTTATTTTTATTGTTTTTTGACAGAGAGACAGACAGATAGAGAGAGACAGAGAGAAGGGGGAGGGCCCAGAGCAGTCTCCATAGTTGACAGCATTAATTTTCCATATAGTTTCACTCCACAGGTGGGCACAGGGCTGCACAGGGCAGGAACTGGGCCTGGAGCCTCCTGCATAGGCCCCGGCAAGAGCTGAACTGGGGGCACAGCCCAGTTCAACATATGGATCCACCTGGGCCGGAGCCAGGATTTGATCCTCGGGCTCTGGGGCTGCAACGCGAGTGCTTAACCCCCTGAGCCATCCCAGCTTCCCCTGATATTTCTTAATAGGCTTATTAAGAACTAGCCCACACACTATATGTATGGAGAAGTAGGTAGAGCACTTTCTCTTGACCTCTCCTCCGCATTCCATCTAACTTTATTGCTTTCGGCATGAATGTTGAGCAAAGTGAAAGGGAAGTCAATATTTGATTTTGGTGAGCATTGAATCTTATGTTTACCCAAAACAGACATCAACACCATTTGTTTCAGGAAGAATTCCATTATTCATTCTCTGTGAGCAAGCTATATTTAGGAGTATTGCAAGATTTTTTGAAGTAAAATTGTTATTGACTGTAGTTGATGACAGATTGGAAGGCATTGTGTAATAGTAGATAATAGGATTTAGTTCTGTAACAATAAAACCCTAAAGATGTTGACTTAGAAAACAGAACTGTGTTTCTTTTTCATATAAATGAAATATAGAGACAGGAAGTCTGGGGATGGTATGGCAAATCCATATTTCTAGGGAATTAGGCTTTCTATACTTAATATATGACTTATGCCTCATTATTCAAGAAGGCTGCTAGAGCTCCAGCCATCAGTAAGAAGAAAGGGAGAAAGAAGAGGCAAAAGATACATGGTAGCTATCTATTAGAAAAGTTTCCTAGAAGCTACTAAAGATCACTTCCTAGAATTTCATTACATGGCCATACCTAACTACAGGTAGGGCTGGGATGTATAACCTTTATTCTGGGTGGCTATTGCTTAGGTAAAAAATTTGGATTTTATTATTATAACAAAAGGGGGGAAGGAATCTTGGTTGCACACATTAGTAGGAAGAGCGTGGTCTTGGAAGTCAGACACATCTAGATTTAAATCTACCACTTATTAATTGTGTGACCTTGTACAAGTGATACAGTTAAGCCTCCACTTAAAAACTTAGAACAAAGATGATACACCTAGGTCTTATGGCTATGAAGGCCGGCCTTCCTAACTTCCAATAAGTATATTTATAAAATAATAAAACTCCTAACCCTGATATGCACACTTTATCTACAACTTCCAACACATTCAAACATCTTTCACAACTCTTTAAAAAACTTCCTTCAACGTCCCATAAACCTCATGAAATTAGAATGCAGTGCTTCATGCAGAGTGTTTGTATAGTAAATGTGGACCAAAAGAACAAACACGTGAGAGGAATACCGCCCCCGCCCTTGCCAGCACCCTATTATACAACTGCACAATCAATATTGACTGGATGAAAAATTAAAGAAAAATAACTGCTCAGGTTCTTTCATTTTTTTTACCTCAACAAAAAATTTTTGAGTAAACACAGCCTCTGGGTTAGCCCTTCCTGATTCTACCACTGTCGTAATGAGAACACTTTTTAATTGATAAAATTAATTTTTTTAATCACAAAAGTGTATTAGGGTTCTGCAGAGAAATGAACCAATTGAAGATAGATAGATAGATAGATAGATAGATAGATAGATAGATAGATGATTGATAGATAGATGATAGATTAGATAGATATTAATAAATAGATAGATGGTAGATAGATGATAAATGATACAGACATTTCTTTTTATGTGGGTATATAAACCTATATTTTGTCTATATCCATATCTAGATCATCTATGTCTGTATCTGTATCTATGTCTGCCTCTAGATTATCTGCATCTAGAATGAGACTTAAATATATTTTTATTTATTTTATTTTTATTTTTGACAGAGAGAGAGAGATACAGAGACAGAGAGAGAACCGAACTGGAGGAGCTCCCAGTTCAGCATATGGGTCTGCACGGGCTGGGGCCGGGATTTGATCCTCGGTCCCCGGCGCTGCAAAGTGAGCGCTTAACCCACTGAGCCATCCCGGCGTCCCCTAGAATGAGACTTATAAGGAGTTGGTCCATGTGATTATGGAGGCTGAGAAGTCCCATGACCTGCCACCCACAAGCTGGAATTGCTGGCCCATTTCAAGCAGCCAGGCAGAGAGAGAACTCCCTGTCTGCCTTTTTGTCCTATTCGTGCTCTTGATGAATTGGATGACACCCAGCCACATTGGGGAGGGCGTTCCACTTCACTCAGCCCACAAGTTCAAGTGCTAACCTCTGGAAGCAACCTCGCAGGCCCACCCAGAAATGATGTTTAACCGGGTATCTGGACACCCCATGTCCCAGTCAAGATGACACATAAAATTAACCATCGCAGAAAGTAGCGAAAACATTGGTCTTGAAAAATTTGGAGTACAGAAATGTTTTACAAAATATATTAAAGCCCATCCTTGTCTGCATCCTTCAGCTTCATTCCTCCAACATAACTGCCGTTTAGAATATGTACTTTTCCCTTCTTGGTATTTTTACTATAGATGTTCAAATATATAAATGTGGGGATAATCCCAAACATGCTATTTTTCAATTTACTTTTTCTCCCTTCACAAGACACCTTGGACATTGAGCCACATCGGTTTAGAAAGGCTGACAGCATTCTTTTAAATGGCTGCATACTACTCCATGGTGGGGATGTAGCGTACATTTTTTAAGCAGCACCCAAATGTGGATGTTTAGGTTATGTCCAGTTTTTCTCTATGACAAACACGAGTTCCAGAATATCCTCATACAAAAATTTTCACTTACATCTGTGGGGGAAAGTTCTAGAAACAAGATCAGTGACCTACAGATATGTTCATTCGGCATTGAAACACAGAATGCCAAAATGCCAGAAGTAGGCATTTAGACACCTATGTTTGCCATTGTCTGATTGGTATCTGGACTGAAAAGAAATTTCCCATTGGTCACAGTGAGATATCGATCGCTCCACTTTGTTTTTAAAGATTTATTTTATTGTTTGAGAGAAGGTGTGAGAGAGAGAGAGAAGAGAGGAGGGCCCAGAGCAGTCTCCATAGCTGTACATCATTAGTAGGGATGGTTTTCCTCCACACAGGTGAACGTGAGGCTGCGAAGGATGGGAGTCGAACCAGGGGCCTCCCTCATGGGAGGTGAGAACCTTCACCGCCGAGCCATCCTGGTGGTTACCAGTTGCGCCGCAGGTCAGCATATGGGTTTGCATGGACCGGGTGGGGATTTGGTCCCCGGACCTCACAGTTGCAAGGCAAGCGCTCAATCAGCTGAGCCATCCTGGCCTCCCCCATATTTTCCATGTTCGTATCTCCTTACCATGTCTTTCCCCCAGTAGTTGGCAGGTTGGTTAATCATTCAATGACCACGATCATGTAGGCAAGAGAAAAAGAAGCCTATCTGATTTTGTCCTGAAGTACTGGTAGCATTTTTGAAAGCAGAGATGATGCTTAAAGTAGACTGTTTTCTTTAGGTCAGGAGTCAGCAAATTATGACCTGTGAGCCAAACCCAGCTACCTTCTCTTTTTTGCATAGCCCAACAGCTAAGAATGGTTTTTACATTTTTAAATGGTTGGGAAAATTAAAAACAACAGCAATATTTGTGAGATGTAAAGATTATATGGAATTCAAGTTTCGTGTCCATAAATAAAGTTTTATTGGGACACAGCCACACTCACTCATATTGTCTAGTCTGCTTTCATGGAGCAAGGATGAAGCTGAGTGTCTGCAATAGAAACTTCAAGGCCTACAAAGGCTGAAAATGGTTAACGAGCTTGTCCAACCTCTGGCCTGTGGGGCACATGCAGCTTAAGATGGCTTTGAATGCTGCTCAATACAAATTCGTAAACTTTCTTAAACACTATGAGCTTGTTTTGCCACCTTTTTGTTTTATTATTATTTTTTTTTAGCTCATCAGCTATTGTTAGTGTTAGTGTATTTTATGTGTGGCTCAAAACAATTCTTCCACTGTGGCCCAGGGAAACCAAAAGGTTGGACACCCCTGCTTTATTATCTGATCTTTCACAGAAAATAGTTTCCAACCGTTCTTTTACATCTATGGTGTTATTATTATTTTTTCCTTATGTGCTGGTCTCATTTTTGTCTTCTGCACATTTTTCTCTATAATTCTGTGTTCTACTACAAATTAGCAAGGTCCATGTCAATAGTCAACTGCGCTTTCCCACTTACCAAGTGCCTGAAGGTATAATATAGGTTAAGGAAAATAGAGAAGAATGGTTTTGACTTTGGTCTGCAATTAATTCTGGTCACAATATTAACACAAAGCTAATGAAATTCAGAACAAAGGGGACTAAAAAAAATGAATTATAAAACATAGCTCTGAAATTGTTCTAGTCCTACTTTCCCCTAGAAAAACCAATTTAATCTGAAGGTGGGAACCAGAGAAACTGCTACCCCTTCATATTTGGGGGGCCCTCAAAAAAATACATAAACATATCTCATTAACCCTTTCTGACCCGGAACCGTCCAGAGGCTGAACAGATGCTAAAGTATCTCTGGAAACATCGATTTCTCAGCTCAGGGATGCAGGGAAGGGTTTGGTCTTGTCAGATCTGTTCCCTGCCAGTCTCCTGACTGTAAGTCGAAAGGGTAGTATTTGGCATCAAGGAAGAGGATGTGAGAAGTAGTTCTGGTGGACCCCTTCCAGGCTGGTTCTCTATGGAGGGGGCTGTGTGGGGCCATGAGATGGGACCATGAATAACGGGGGGCCAGTGAGGCCAGACCCTGGAAATGAGATTGCTTCCCGAGAGTAAGCCTATGAAATCATCAATTCAAAGTGTGTTTCCAGACCAGGAACATCCGCATCTGACCTGGGCCTCATTACAAATTCTATTCATCAGGCCTTTACACTAGACCTGCTGAATCGGAAACCCTGGGGGTGGGGGCAGACCCAGCAATCTGTGTTTATTTATTTACTTTATTTTATTGTTTGAGAGAAGGTGAGAGAGACAAACAGAAGGTAGGTGGGGGGAGGGCCCAGAGCAGTCTTCATAGATGTACATCATTAGTCGTGAGATGGTTTTATTCCACGTAGGTGGATGTGGGGCCATGTGGGGTGGGAACCAAACTGGGAACCTCCCTCATGGGAGGTGTGAGAACCTTCGCCGCCACTCTGGTGGATACCAGTTGAGCTGTAGTTCAGCACGTGAGTTTTCACAGGCCAGCACCGGGATTCGATCCCCGGACCTTGCTATTGCAAGGCAAGCACTCAACCTGTTGGGCCATCCCAGCATCTCCAAAGCAATCTGTGTTTTAACATCCTTGCTGATGATGATGTATACTCAAGTTCGCTAATTCAAGAGACAGCATTTGTCCCAGGACTGTTAAGATAAATTTTGCTATTTGTTGGTTGGGTGTTCCTACTAGTGATGGCTACTATGTATCTAGTGGTTGCTCCTAGTATCTCAGGTACTCAAGACATTGAGGTAGTGCTAGCTAGCATGCATTGCATGTTTAATGTGTTCTGGGCACTACACGGAGTGCTTTATTCTACTATCTCATTTAATTTTGAGAACAATCTAATGAGGTGGGTGCTGTCATGACCACCATAGCACAGATGAGAAAACTGAGCTACAGAAAAGTCACGTCCTTGGTGAAAGGTCACTAAGGTAGCCAAGAGAAAACCCAGGATGTGAAACAGGTCTCAGGCCCCTGCGCCCTCTCTTGGAACCACTACGCCCTGCCATGGGTATTCTGAGATGCACGGATTAACTTAGTGCCTCATTTCAACCCCTCTACGTTACTTAGAAAGTGAGATTTGCTCAACAAATTTTGAGGCTGGAGAGTTGGAGGCTCAGAGATCAATGAATATTTCTCAAATCACACAGCTCATTAAAGACTCAACTGGATTCTTCCGTGGTAGGTTCTTTGAGCTACTATGTCACGCTTTCTTCTCCTGTCTGCCAGGCACTGATTCAGACACCAGGCCCTGACCCATTATTTCCTAGGCAGTACAAGGAGCTGCTCCTACCTCTACCCCCACACAGAACATCCCAGAATTCTCCTTGAGGCATCCCATCAAATGCAGGGAACGCAAGACCCAATTCAAGTATGACTTGCTGGGGAAGCCGGGATGGCTCAGTGGGTTAAGCGCTCACTTTGCAGCGCCAGGGACCGAGGATCGAATCCCTGCTCCGGCCCGTGCGGACCCATGTGCTGAACTGGGAGCTCCCCCAGTTCAGTTCTCTCTCTGTATGTCTCTCTCTCTCTCTCTCTCTCTCTCTGTCAAAAATAAATAAATAAATAAAAATATATCAAGTATGACTTGCTTGAACAGAGTTGTCATTAGTAAATAAGTTGGGTGGAGGGGGGTGGGTGTGTGTGGGGGAAGACATCAGTTAGAATTCGCATGGTTAAATGATTAGAAAGATGAAGAAAGTCCGGGTGTTTGGAGGAAATCAGCATGTTGCAAGAAAACGAGTGAAGAAACCCAGAGTATGTTTTCTAGGCTAAATGAAGCTCGAGATTCCAGAAGAGTAGAGAGGTGCCCAAAGCCTGGCTCCTTTTCAAGTCTGAGCAATCTGGTCACTTCAGGATATCAAGGCTCAAATTCTTACCACCCTCATAGGCTGGAAAGCTAGACCCCATCTTCAAAGTTCATGGGTGGGGGGTTACCTTGGGGGCTGGTCACAAAGACCCACCTTTCCTGATGCTCTCGCGTGAACTCACTGTGCTCTTGTCACACTGACCTTGCGGCTAAGCTCCCAAGGGCCTCTCACCTGCTCTTCCCTGCACCCCGGAACCCAGTGCCCGTAGGTAGTAAGCAAACCGGACCTATGGGCTGGAGCCTCCCTGGGGGAGGAAGTCCAGGTCCCTCACATTTCTCACCCCCCCTCCTGCCATCGTGGACCTGATCTGATATCTGATCCTGGGTTTGTACTAAGTGCCCAGCCCCAGAGGAGGATTATTTACAGTCTAGCTCTTGAGTCGGCACAGACCTGCTGTCCCTGGACAAGGGATGGGGGACAAGACCCAGGGCTCAGAAGCCGCCTTGCTCCAGTCTGGCCTGGAACTGGCAGCCGGTGCTTGTCTCCCTGGCCTCCAGGCCTGTTTGGTTCCGATGGGGATGATGTGAATGAGGCACATTTCACTGCGCAGTCTGACAAGGCCTCCTCGCAGGGGACCCATTAGTGCTGGCCTAAATGGGGGACACCTGGAGGGAGTGGAGCCCCGGGGACCGTTCTGAAAGCTTTAGCAGAGCAAGTGGTCACGTCCACCGCTCAGGCTTCCCCAGGCAATTAGCTGAGCAGCAGACGACGAGATTGCCCGATTAGCATCTCCAGCCTCTGGTCTCTGCCTGCCCCGAAGCCTCAAATCAGCCTGACTGGCTCCCTTCCATCCTGTCCCCATCTTCCCTTCTTCCATTCCCCCTGCCCACTCTTTCTTTCGTTCTCCTTTTATTTTTTCCCTTCCCTTCCTTTTCCTTCCCCTCCCTTCCTTCCTTTCCCATTCATTATTTTACTCCATCCTCATACAAACGCTTTGAAGTCAGTGC
>PVKE010007921.1:34439-49308 GCA_004027555.1 Craseonycteris thonglongyai
AGTGCATAGTTATTTCTATTTTACTTTTTGACAGATAGAGAGAGAGACAGAGACAGAGACAGTTAGAGAACCGAACTGTGGGAACTCCCCAGTTCAGCACGTGGGTCCTGCCTGGGCCGGAGCCGGGATTCGATCCTCGGTCCTCATGGCCTCAAAGCGAGCGCTCAACCCGCTGAGCCGTCCCGGCTTTCCCCCAGTGCTGTTTTTATGTCCATCTCACAGATGAAGAAACTGAGGCCCAAAGAAGAGCTTTGTCAGAGGTCACACAACCTGCCAGTGGCAGAGCCCCGATTCTGGTCCAGGTGTTTGCCAGGAGAGGACTGATGGCAGAGGGGGCACCTGGATTGACTGGGAAAGCCAGGCAGGATTACGAATATGTGGTGGTGAAAGAGGAAAGAAAACAAAACAAAACTAAATTTAAAACAGAGGGAACACCCTGAGCAAAGGCAAGGGAACAAGCAGACCTCAGGCAGAGCAAGGAGTTTCACTGACAGAAGAATGTGTTCCAGGGACGGACTGCAGCAGAATTTTAAATTCAGAGCAGTCCACACACCCAACTTTAATAATCTCGTTGGCCACGAGCTGTGGAAAGGTTATTTGAAATATTAAATTAATAAACCTGGCATTAATGGAATGTCTTCTGCATTTTAGATGGGGTGATGTCTGAATTGATTCCCTGTTGGACTATCCACAGCTTGAAGTTGTTAGACTTGAAACAGTAGGGGAAATATTGTGTTGTTGTTTGTAGTTGACTCACTGCCCGAAATGTTTCACGTAGATAGTTTTTCCTTGAAACTTACGGAGAAGGTACGACCCTTCCCCTTTCACTTTCTTCTTTGTATATTTCAACAGCCCCAGGGGGGGAATAATTAAGTGAGCATCCAAGAATGCTGGATGTCCCTGCTCCCAAGGAGCTTAGCAATCTAATTGGACACTAAACTATCTGGCACAAATTCTAAGGGCCATTAACAACAAGAGAGAGAGAAAAAAATTCCTCCTGGCTTGAGAAACCAGGAAGCCCTTCAGGGAGAAGTCAGTGCCCATGCAGAAAGAAAACACTTGAGTTTTATTATTATAACTTTCAGTATTGTAAGGCCATCCTTAGTATCGACTAGAATGTACTCATCCAATTTAGAAAATGAAGAGATGACCCTTTGCCTAAAAATGTCTTGGCATTGTTTTTTGTTTTCAGTCTGAAATAGAAAATGGGTTTCACCTCTTGGATCAATTCTGCTGGAGGTGCTATCTTGAAAAGGATTCTGAGTCTCTGATAGTCTCCCAGGAAATGAGTGCTGAAATCGATTAGTGATGCCTGCCACAGGTATGGGAGGATCCACGGATAACACCCTACATGGATGACTGCTCTCTTCCACACTTTTCCCTGAGAAATATAATACGATATCGGTCTTTGTGCACCAAACTAGCTGAAATCTTTAGTTAACTGAACCTCCTGTCTTGCTTTTGACTTTTAGGACAGAGGCACATAAGATAGATTAAAAATATCAAATCTTCTAAAAGAGAATTTCTGCATACATTTGTGTTCAAGACAGTTAAATTCTAAACTTACACCCATACTTTACTTAGAGGATGGTAAGTTGATTCCTTTATATTCAGAAAGATGATCCCAAGGTATAGAAAAATCCTGATTAAGCATAAACTGTATATCTATATAAAACACTAAGCTGTGTTCTATTGAAAATATACATTCTTGGTTTCCATTAAAGATGGAAACACCCATTTGAGGATGTAGCTACTTACCAGAGTGGTATTAGGTGATTCTAAAGTGGTTGACTTGAACTTTAGATAGCAAGTCTAGGTTTTGGAGGATAGAAATCAAGAAGAGAAGTGGTTCACATGGAGAAAATCTTTTTCTTGATGAGACAACAGTAGCAAGAGAAAGGGAGGCATTGGTAACGGGGCTTCCATATTGCACACTCAGGAGAGACCCTTTGTAACGTGGCCATTTGTAACATAGTGAATTGTGCTGTGCAGACTCTTACAGTCTAAGCCCATTTCAAGTTAATGCCAATTTCAGTTCAGCTCAACAAATATTTATTTAACATTTACAAAATGGATTATGCAGAGTTCTTCAGAGAAAAAGAATTAATAATGAATATATATATATCTATATATCTCATATGTAAGATTTAGATATATGAGGGCTGTCCGGAAAAAAATCCAGGCATAAATGCCTCTATTTTTCATATTATATGGCTGGATACTTTCTGGACAGCCTAACACACACACACACACACACACACACACACACACACAGATTTATTAGAAGGCACTGAATTACTTGATTATGAAAGCTGCGAAATCCCATGGTCTACTGTCCACAGTCTGGAGACACAAGGAAGACAGTGATGCAGTTTCAGTCCAAGTCTGAAGGTCTGCAAACCCGGGGCACCTAAGGTATAAATCTCAGGACAAAGGCAGAGGAAGACTAATGTCTTAGCTCAAAGAGTCAGGCAGAGAGAGCAAAATCTCCCTCCCTCCAGCTTTTTGATCTATGTAGGCCTTCAACCAGATTGGATGAAGCCCCACCCACATTGGAGAGTAATCTGTTGTGTTCACTCTACAGATTCAAATGCTAATCTCATCCAAGCATTCAAGCGTGTGTGCGCGCATGCGCACACGCGCGCGCACACACACACATACACACACACAATAATGTTTAGCCAGATATCTGAACACCCTATGATCCAGTCAAGTTAGTATATACCAAGTCTGGCATTGTGTTTAACACTGAAAGCGCAGAGATAAATAAGAAAGGCTCTCTTATCTCAGGGAGCTCTTAGCACAGTGTGTGTGTGTGTGTGGGGGGGGGAGGACCCACAATTATATTACAGTGTAGAAGTATCCAGTGATATAGGGGTACAAACAAAGGTCATCCAGCTTGGCTAAGGATGGGCGGGTAGGGGACAGGGGAGCAGCAAAAATCAGTTTCCTGGAGGAGATGATGTTTAAGATAAGTCTTAAAAGATGGGTGGGAGTTTATGTTGAAAAGATTTGGGAAAGTTGTTTCATGCAGAGAATGACAGGGTTGAAGGCAACCAATAAAAAATAAATCTTAAAAAAAAAAGAAATAGCAGTAAGGGCAAGCCAAGACAAGTTGAATAATAATCCCAAATGGTGAGCACTTAAATCTTGCACCAGGTGAAATTTCTAAAACCACCACTAAAGAGGCCAGTTTATTGTTATTGGATGAAGTGTGTGGGTGGAGCTGACACATGCACATGGATTTCCTGCTGTTACCTGCATTTCCCAATTAGACACTGAGTTGTCCTCTTTTAAGCCTTCTCCTTGTCGCACCCTTCCCCAAAATATGCTTTTGACATCCACATCATTGTCGTTGTTGCAATACTTTTTCAATGGCTCAGCTACTATGTTAAGAACTACAAATATCTCCTTGATATCTGTTCTAAAACATAACGGCTGGTTGTAGCAGCATTTGAGATTGAACTTTTCAAGCTGGCAAATACCACGATCTCCTGTGTATGTGCAGACAGTTAAGTGTGTTATTAAAATGAGATGGTGGTTTGCTCTTTATATACAATATGCTGATACAAGCAAACTGGCCAGATCAGACACGGCCAGGACCTTCTCTCAGCAACTTTCCTCACATCTTCCTCCAGCGCACTTTTCTTGATGTACTTTTCAAATTAGACTTCAAGTCCATTTGGATCTTGCCTCAGTTTTTGTTTTTTTTTTCTTCCTCTTCTAACAGTAGGAGTGTTGTGATTCTGGACACGCTAGTTGCACAAAGTCAAGATGGCACCAGGTTTAATTCATGGACTTTTCCTTTTTCACTCTCTCCAGCGTTGGTATAAACAAGCACATACAGAGGCAATATGTATACACAAGGGGGGACCCCAAAAAACCTGGAATGATCTAGAGGGCAGGCCCTGGTAGTTCAGGCTCCCCCGCTAGGTGAGTGTTCTAGGAGCCCATCTGCATCCGTGCACCAGCTGGTGTTCTTAAGAGACTGCGTTCGGCTTCTGTGAAATTTTTTTGGAGACTCTTTCAATGCGTTTGTCAATTTCATGATGGGTGATTTACACAAACATCTTGCAGCATGACAACGTGCCTGCCCACACTGCACTGAGTGTGCAGCAGTTTTTGACCAAAAACAGCATGACCCCCGTGCCCCACCCTCCCTATTCACCCAAATCTCACCTCCAGTGACTTATTTTTGTTCCCTCAGTCGAAAAAGTCCTCAAAGGGAAATGTTTTGCTGATGTGGAAGAAATGAAATACAACATGGCAGAAGCAATAAAAGGCATCAAAATCAATGAGTTAAAAAACTGTTTTGAGGGAAGCCGGGGTAGCTCAGTGGGTTAAATGCTCACTTTGCAGCCCTGGGGACTGAGGATTGAATCCCGGCCCCAGCCCTTGCAGATTCCATATGCTGAACTGGGGTGAGCTTCCCATGTGGGAGGCCCCCAGCCCAGCTCCCACCCTGCGCAGCCCCCGCCCACCTGTGTGGAAAGAAACTATGTCGAAAACTGATGATGTACAACTATGGAAACTGCTCTGGGCCATCCCCCTTCTCTCTCTCTGTCAAAAACAATAAAATACATCTAAAAAACAAAACAAAACTGTTTTGAGCAATGAAAAAAAGCATCTCAATAGATGTATTGCATCAAATAAAGAGTGCTTTAAAGGTGACTAAAGTTTAAATATGTAAGAGTAAATACACAATATTTTATAAATAAATTCTGGGGATTTTTGTCTCACCCCCTTCTCTTTATATAAATCCTGTCCAGAAAGTATTGAGCCATGTAGCTGTTCTCATTATATTGACAATGGCTGAATTTTCTCATATATATACGAGGACTGTCCGGAAAAAATTCAACCATCAATGCCTCTACTTTTCATATGACATGGCTGGATACTTTCCTCAGTTGACAGACATCAGGGGAGAAATCTAACTGTACAAACTGCACTATAATACTTTTGCATCAAGAAGTCATCTGTATTACAATGGATTTTCCCTTGTCAACAAGTCTGCCTTTCGGCCCGTTCCTATCAGCACATCTACTTGGTAGATGCCACATGAATCTGTGATCTCCCTGAAGGGTAAGCAGACACGTTTTCCTGCAGCTCCTCCTCATGCCAACCTCCTTGCTCTCTGTGAGGTGGTCCCGGTTCAGGCTTGCGTTCTCTGGCTGACGTGGTTGATGGACGATTATCTCCCAGCTGGACCAGGGGGACCAACAACTCATCCTAGCCTGTCCCTTTTGCATCTCCCTAGACAGGAGAGGCACGATCGGAACTCTGCAGTGAGGCAGATCAGTGCTTTTAAGTCTTTCTGCATCATTTTGAGGTAAATGCACCAGATGTTGGTGACCAGTGGAATCATTTGTAAGACTTTGAACCCATTTCCTGTTTAGAAAAAGTGCAGCTCGCTGGCGCATTCATTTTACCCCAACATGGTCTTTGAGGCTGAAGCAAATCTGACTGGTTTTCAATGTGAAAATAAAATATAAAAGCTATTCTTGGAGTTAGGTCTTAACAGAACTTGTCTCTAATCCTAATATAACAGAAATGTGTGGGGAAGCCGGGAGGTCTCAGCGGGTTAAGCACTCACTTTGCAGCCCCAGGGACCGAGGATTGAATCCTGGCTCCGGCCCATGTGGACCCATATGCTGAACTGGGGTGGCCCTAGTTCAGTTCTTGCCAGGGCCTATGTGGGAGGCTCCCGGCCCAGTTCCTGCCCAGCACAGCCCCGCATCCATCTGTGGAGTGAAACTATATGGAAAACTAGTGTTGTCAACTATGGAGACTGCTCTGGGCCCACCCCCTTCTGTCTGTCTGTCTCTCTCTGTCAAAAACCAATACAAATAAATCTGTAAAAACAGAAATGTGTATGGTGAGCAGTACTTAATAATATTTTTGTGTGTGGTAAATTTCAAAGCACGGAACTTTGAGATAAGGTTAGGACTGTAACCTGTGAGTTATCTCAGGGTAAACATTGCAGCTGCAAGCACTGCAGGTGAGTACTCTAGAGGCAAATGGGAAATGTGTTAATGAACAGATTCTAGATTTAGAAAACAGTTCTCTGGCAATTCTACTCAATATGTTCCTTAGTTCTTGGGGAAAATCGCTTTAAATGATGTAGGTGGAGTGACACTGATAATCTCTGTCACAAGGACACATGTCTGAAGTCTCACCTATCTGGCTACTGATTGGTTAAAAATGGGCATGTGACCCAAGCTAGTCCAATCAGATATCTCTCAGAGACCATCAGGAAAGCGAGGCGCTCCTGTCTTTGAGGGTCGTTAGCAGAATGACATGGTAAGAGCAGAGTTGCTGGTGGCTAACCCTTTATCACTGGGGAAACCCATGAATGAAGCTAGAAGAGAAGAGAGGCAGGAGATGGAGAAAAGACAGAATCTTAAAGGCAGCATTTGAATCCCTGGATCAAGTCAGGCTCAGACCTAAACTTAGACTTTTTAGTTTTGTGAACTAATGAATCTGCCCCCTTCTTTTCCCTTTACATTTGTTTCACTTGAGTTTCCACTATTTTCAAAGAAAACCATACTGATTAACATACTCCTACTCACAGGACCACTCTAGTTGGAAACCAGTGAATCAGAGAGAGAGAACTTGAGAACCCAAAATTCAAATAGAGGGCTTTACAAAATGCTGGTTTCTGGGTTTCTCCCAGAGGTTCTGATTTAGAAGATGGAGCCCAGGAATTTGCATTTGGTAAGCACTCCAGGTATGTTTGACATAGGACCACTTTGAGAATCACCAAATCAGAACACTCGTATAGGCCATTACTTTAGAAGAAGAAAGGGAACTGATTGTGTGCAAACCATGGGCCACATCGCTGGGTTAGGTTCTGTACTGACCTCATTTACTCCCCAGAACAACTTAGTAAGGTCCCTCAAAAGAGAAATAAGATCTCCCCCTAGATTTGCAGAATGATTTTGGATTGACGTACAACAGCAGGTAAGTTCAAGACATAAAAGAATCCACTAAGTTTTAATTGACTTTCCAAATGTTAATCATTCCAAGGACACGTGTAATTAAGAGAAGCTAATTAGCTTCTTAAATGAAACCTACTTTATGTGTGTGAGCAAAAGAAGATAATGCATCTTCTAAGAGACAGAATTATTAGTAGATACAGAGTCTGAGAAGTAAATACTAGAGATGAAGCTGTGAGAAGCTCATTCCATCAGCCATAATTTGAACCATCTGCTTTGTGAACACTTGGAACTGGACCTTTGTACAGCTGGTCTTGGGTCAGTGGTGTTTGTACTTTTTGTTTCTGGTTTTGAGTTTGAACTTCTCAATCTCATACTGAATTTGAAGAATTCAGATCATGGCCACATCACTGGGCTAGATTCTATACTTACTTCATGTCCTGAGATAAGAATTCACAGGCAGTTGATTATTTATTAAGGAAGCACTCACAGGAGAAACCCACTAAGGAGGTACAAGATGCCAAGCAAAAGTATGATTTTAGGCCAAGTTCCACAGAGGCTAACTCTAGCCTGATTCTGCAGGGAACTCTGGAGTACAAGGTATGCCTCCGAGTTCCTTCTGACCCAAGGCAAGAGAGCTGGAATTTCATAGCCTACTTCTGCATCTGGAAGGCATCAACCAAAGGGATGTAACTTCTGAGCACTTGCTGTTCAGAACATCCAAGCAAATTTGCTCTCATAGCCCAAGACAGTTCTTTTCCACTAAAAACTCATTTCTCCATGACAACAGAAGCAAAAGCACATCAAATCAGGCAAGGTACACAAGGAATGATCAAAGGCATCCAAGGACAGCTGGGTGGAGCACCAATGATGCTTGATGCAACCACATGGATTTTGTTGCTGACTTGACAAATTTAGCAAATATTTATGCATTTCATGAATTGAACAATGGACAACTAGTAAATGACAGACATTGGTTTTATAACATGGATGTGGTCACATCTCAGAATAAGAGATTAGGAAATATCTTTCAGGTTGCCATCTCTCAGAGGTTCCCAACTCTTAATAATTTTTGTGCCCCAAATGTAACCACCTTTTGTTTTCATTTTTGCATTCACACTGTTTCATTCATTGAAGTGGGCAATCTAAGTTAAAGAGTACACATATTTTCCATGGGAATCAATAAAGCCATCTTAAAGAACACAAGTGGATTATATAAATTATAAAAGTAAAGTGTGCCACAACAAATCAAGTAAAAATGCAAAAACAAAATGGAAAAATCTCCCTCTTCAGTAGCATTGCCTGGAGGTAACCACATTTTAGTGATTCTTTCTATTTATTTATTTTTCTACTTATTTATCCAGTTTCCTATTGATGAACATTTAGGGTGTTTCTTATTTTTCACTAACACAATGTTACAACTCACTTTTTGGTCTTGATTCTTATGTACAAGGGTACAAGTATCTTGAGCAGAAGGATAGACCCCTTGAAGGAGAATTGTTAATACCAGGATTCATGCATTAAACATTTCAAAACAGGGATCCTCAAAACCGGGGCCACAGACCACTATCGGTCCATGATCTGTTAGGAAACAGGTCACATGGCAGGAAGTGAGGGGTGGGCAGGCCAGTGAAGCTTTATCTGTCTTTACAGCCACTCCCCATTGCTTACATTATTGCCTGAACTCCACCTCCTATCAGATCAGCAAGGGAATTTGTGAACTGCGCATGTGAGGGATCTAGATTGTGGGCTCCTTATGAGAATCTAATGCCTGATGATCTGAGGTGGAGCTGAGGCAGTGATGCTAGTGCTGGGGAGTGGCTGCAAATACAGATGAACATGAGCAGAGAGGTTTGACTGCACAGAAACCATCATAAATCCATTGCTTGCAGACTCATATCCAAACCCTGTCAGTGAGTGGCCAGCGACAATTAAGTTGCATCTGGTGGCAGGCTTTATAGTGGCCAGTGAATTGATGTACTTCAATTATACAGCTGCATCTGGTGGCAGCTTTAAGTCAGTATCTGACACTTATTTTAGTCCGCACGTAGCCTGCTGATAGTTTTATTTACCACTTCTATCCACGCCTCTTTTCCGCACTTGTCTCAGTCACAGCTCTGGTAAGCCCACAAGCTAACCCTAGCCCAAACGAGTCAAAAAGAAACATCCCTGGAAGACTTCTTTGAAAAAGGGAGGAAATACCCAATAATGAGACAGCAGAAGACTCTAAGACTGCCAACAGAAAGAAAGCTGCATTTAAAAGAAAATACGAGTCCTACTTAAATTACGGGTTCATTGCATCAGGGGATTCACATTCTCCAAGCCCGCTTTGTGTAGTATGTGACAACCAGCTATCCAACGAAGCCATGAGACCTTCAAAACTGCTTCGACACATGGAAACCAAGCACCCTGCATTAAAAAACAAGGCTTTGAAGTTTTTCAAAAGAAAAAAATAAACACAAACACAAAAAACAGAAGCAATTATTGAAAGCCACCACTTCATCACATGTGTCTGTACTGAGAGCATCATGCTTAGTGGCTAATCACATGGCTAAAGCTAAGAAGCCCTTTACTATTGGTGAAGAGTGGATCCTGTCTGCTGCAAAGGACAGTTGTCATGAGCTTTTAAAAGAGGCTGTAGTCTGAAAGGTGTCACATGTTCCTCTTTTGGCTAGCGCCATAACTAGACCGATTGATGGATATTGAGGCACAATTGTTAGAGAAGATTAATGAGTCACTGTGGTACAGAATTCAGGTTGACATGTCTACCGATGTTGACAACATGGCAATGATGCTTGTTTTTGTGTGATGTATTTTTCAGGAGGATGTGCATGAGAATATGTCATGTGCGCTTTTGTTGCCAACCAATCCCATAGCCTCAGAACTATTTAAGTCTCTGAATGATTACATATCAGGAAAATGGAATGGGTCATTTTGAGTTGGTATCTGCACGGATGGAGCGGCTGCTGTGAGTGGTGGTTGGCTCTCTGGTTTCACTACTCGGGTCAAAGAGGTCACTTCTCAATGTGAGTCTACGCACTGTGTCATCCGTAGAGAAATGCTGGCTAGTCGAAAAATGTCGCCTGAACTTAACAATGTCTTTCAGGATGTGATTAAAATGATCAACCACATTAAAGTCCATGCCCTTCACTCATGTCTGTTCATGCAGCTGTGTGAGGAAATGGACCCAGAGCACATATGTCGTCTCATACACAGAAATGAGATGGCTTTTTCTAAAGGCAGGTCACTGGCCAGAGTTCTTAAGTTCTGAGAGCTGCTCCAGAGCTTTCTTTTAGAAAAACAGTCACCACTGGCAACACATTTCAGTTATATTGAATGGGTCGCAAAATTTGCTTACTTGTGTCACATATTCAGGCTGCTCAATGAACTCAATCTGTCACTTCAGGGGAAAACGACAACTGTGTTCAAGTTGACAGAAAAAGTGGCTGCATTCAAAGCCAAACTGGAATGATGGGGGTGATGAATGAACATTGAGAATTTTGACATATTTCAAACATAAGAAGAGATTTTGAAAGAGACTGAGCCAGGGCCTCTTTCTCTCACCTATCTCAGCTTTAGAAAGAGTTTGAGCATGACTTCCCAACCACAAAAGACCCTTGAACTGGGAAGGAATGGATCCACGACCCATTTGTGAATAAGCCAGGTGAATTGACTTTGTCCGTGCTGGAAGAGGATCAACTGCTTGAGATCTCAAACACCAGTGGACGGAGGAGTATATGTGAGACAACTTCAAATCTCTACACATTCTGGATTAAAGTCAAGGTGGAATGTTCCAAGATTGCCACAAGAGCACCGAAAAGCCCACTTCCGTTTCCAACATCCTATCTTTGTGAAGCAGGGCTTTCTGTAGGGACAACCACCAAAACGAGATGATGGAGTAGACTGGACATAAGCAACACACTTTGGGGGTCACTGTCTCCCTTCACCCACAGACAGGATTGCCTAGTTGCAGGAACACAAGCTCAGGGCATAATGATTCTGCATGATGGTGAGTTCTATACTTATTTCATTATATAACAATGTATTAATAATTGAAATAAAGTGTATGCTAAAGGTAATGTGCTTCAATCATCCCAAAACTACCACCTTATCTACTCCCTGGTCCATGGAAAAATTGCCTTCCCTAACACCAGTCCCTGGTGCCAAAAAGGTTGGGGACAGTTGCTGTAGAGTTTGTAGGATTTCAAGTGTTCATTTCAGCACTCAGGGGCTTGCTCGGTATGCTTCTCTCTTTCTCTTTTAAGAATCTCTATTGGCTTGAATACTTTATAGCACAGAGCTGGGTCTTGGTAAAAGACAATGTGGTTTGCTCTTGTAGTCTCATCTTACCCTTCTAGCCTAGTTTTCTACTTCATTCCACCATGTAGCCCATCATTTCACCACGCTAACCACAGTAGCCCTCCCTTATCTGCCGGCCATTCCAAGACCCCCAGTGGATGTCTGAAATTGCAATAATCTTGAACCCTATATATATTATGCTTTATCCTAGACATACATGCCTGTGAGAAAGTGTAATTTATGAATTAGATACAGTAAGAGATTAACAACAATAAGTGATAAGAAAAACGGTACTCACCTCTCTTCTTGTGATGATGTGAGAGGATACAATGTCTTAAGTCAAGAACTTTCACCTTTTCACTTAACAGAAGCACTCCGCAGCTTCTCTTTGGCAAATCCAAATTGCCAACATCACCACTTTGCACTTCAAGGCCATTGTTAACCCCTTGGCATAGGAATTAAATGAAATCCTATGTGAGCAAAAAATACTATTTATTTTTCAACTTAACATTAGCAGGTGCAATATCCAGTATTTGATTCACATAACTTATAAACTTTGATTTCAAATCTGGCATGTTTGGTAGCTATAAATTGCAGGTACACCAGCTGTCCTTTGAATTTCCTCAGTGACTCATCTAAGGAGACATCTTCATCCAGAGTGTATAATTGTTCAAACTTATTATTCAAATAGTCAACTATACTTTAACTTTTCATGTTCTGTCTTCTTTACATAGTTTCATTATCCACAATGTGAAGAAAATGTGATATAGCCATGAAACAATTGTGAGGCATAGTTTTTGAAAATATTGATGCCTCTAATATTGATCTTTTTGACCAGTACATATCTATTTTAGATTTTTGTACTTGTGACATGATACATATGAAAGGTATGCCTTCATTTCATCCCTTGTTACTGGGAACCACTCCTCATCCATTTTCAAGTTCTAGTCCTTTACCTTTGACTTGCATATCTATTTATATCTAGAGTTATCATGTCAAAAAAATCACCACTTAGCACTTGTTTCAAAATGCAGAGGTGTAGGATTTGCTCCTAGTCTTCACAAAGCTGAAGAGTTTGTACCAGTAATTTGGGTAAATGGTTTTGTATTTGGATTATTTTCTTTTTCTTCCCAATTCCTTTTCCTGAATCACAATCATCAATGGATATAGATATAGGTCTTGCATGTTTACAAACATTACCTTGCATAAGCTACCTTCACTTGAATTTGAATCTTTTGTTGAATAGTCAGCCATACAAATCTGTTGAGTATCAGGCTCTGTTTTCACTCGAATACTCCATGTGGCTTTCAGTGTCACTTCCGTACAAATTCAAAACAGACATCTTAAAGGGATAATTTCTATAGTTCACACTTTAACACTGAATATATATATAACTATTTCTTGATAATATTTGCATCATGACTGAGCTCAAAGCAAATGAAATCTGTGCACATCTCAGAGGCGTTGATGTTTATAACGGCCTAAGAAACACTTGACTAATCCGAGATGTCTTTGTATGTCAAGGGGTTAAGTAAAATAAGGGTGACTTGAACACAAGCACCAAGATATCATGACAGTCTATCCAAGAACTACCTGACTAACAGGTGGGGGGCATGTCTACAGTGTGGATGTGAGTCACGCTCTGGTGTGAGCTTTAATCATGCTACTCAGAATGGTGAGCAATTTCAAACTCATGAGTTTTTATTTTTTTAAGATTTATTTTATTATTTTTGACAGAGAGAGAGAGACAGAGGCAGAGAGAGACAGAGAGAAGGGGGAGGGCCCAAAACAGTCTCCATCGTTGTACGTCATCAGTTTTCAACATGGTTTCATTCCACACAGGTGGGCCGGGCTGCGCAGGGCGGGAACTGGGCTGGGGGCCTCCTGCATGGGAGGCACTCCTCCTCAAGCCAGGGCTGAACTGGGGGCCTCCTACACATGGGAATCTCATCCTGGTGAGAACCAAACTAGGGGCCTCCCGCATGGGAAGCACACCCCAGGTCAGTATATGGGTTTGCATGGGCTGGGGCCAGGACTCAATCCTCAGACCCCGGGTTTGCATAGTGAGTGCTTAACCCACTGAGCCATCCTGGCATCCCCCTTATGACTTATTTATATCTGAAAGTTTCCATTTAATAAGTTTGAGCTGGGGTTGACCATGAGTAACTGAAACCATGAAAAGAAACTGCAGAATGAGAAACGGCTCATAAAGGGGAAACACCGTGTGAGCGTTTCTTGGCTCTGTGGCTTTAATCCTCACATTTGTTCTGCTCAGAATACCCTTTCCCTGGGACATCCTACTCATGCTTCAATGCCCATCTTCAAGGTCATCTCCTCTATGAAGCCGTCCCTGATGTTGTTCTCTTTCTTCTACTTATAACCCACAGTGCATTCCTTAAACCTCCTTTTCAAGGTGATCTGCTATTAGAATGACTTAACTCTGTGTCTGTTTTTTCCATTGGACTGCGAATTCCCCAACGGTGGAGACATTGCCCTATTCATTTTTCAGCTGTCCCATAGTTCCTAGCTCAAATTAAGTTCCTAGCTTAATTGACTTGAACCATAGAATGTGTTACTATGAATTTTGATAGTGTTTATTAAAAAGTCAACTCAGAAAGAAATGGATTGTTAATTCTGGGGGAAAAGTTCAAATCTGTTCAAATTAGTTTAGGTATAGTATGGTTTTAAAGAAGATAAAAACCCCACAACATCTACAGAAGAACTGGAAATCTAGTTCTCTAGAAGGAATGGAGCTGGGCAGTATCAGGGATCTGCGGCAGTAAGAGGTTATGCACCTTCCCTTTAGTGATTATTTTTACTTTCAGCTAGTATTTATTGAGCACCTACTATGCCCCAGAACAGTGGAGTGGCAGCCGGCGTGCAGCCGTGAATACGATTGTCACAATCCCTGCCTTCATGCAATTGTCATTCTTTGTCCTAAGCTTTAATGTAATGGGATGTTTGGCCTTCATCTTTCCTCAATCTGTGTTTCTTAGTTCAAGTTCTTGGGGGCAAATCACATTGGCTTTTGGGCAGCATTATAATTGATTAGACCCTTCTGAGTGAGGCATCTGGATCTACATCTGGCCAGGCTAGAAAGGATGGGAGAGCAGGGAACTTTTTCCAAAGAGGATCAAGGACTGATTTGGCACCCAAATATACCTCTTCATACATCTTAAAACATCATTCTTATAGTTTTCTGTGTATAAGTCCTTCATGTTCTTTGTTAAGTTTATTCCTAAGTATTTTATTTTTATTTTGATTGCAAACGGTATCATTTTTCTAATTTCTTTTTCTGAAGTTTCATTGTTTGTGTATAAAAAAGCTGTGGATTTTTGTATCCTGCAACTTTACTGTATTCATTTATTATTTCTAACAGTTTTATGGTGGAGTCTTTAGGGTTTTCTATATAAAGGATCATAGAAGTTGTGGTACATTTACACAATGGAATACTACTCAGAAATAAGAAAAGATGAAATACAGCAATTTGTGACAACATGGACGAACCTTGAAAACATCTTCTTAAGTGAAATAAGTCAGAATGAAAGAGTCAAGAAACATATGACCTCACTTATAGGTGGAATATAAAAACTGAAAGGAACAAAGAAACAAAGACTCATGGACACAGTCAATAG